>JASFAX010002308.1:0-46481 GCA_030737875.1 Allium sativum
TAGCTGCATTGGTGCTATTTTTATTTAAATTTGATTTGAAAATATTTTACAATCTAACTGTTGAATTTAAAAACTCTACATATCATTTGAAAGCTCTTTTCGTTACGAACCCAATGGTTTTGGTTTCGGGAAAATTCGACGGTCAGATCTCCTAGTACATCAGTTTGAAGTTACAGGTCGAAATTTGCGAACTACCGCTTCACGACGAGTACTATTCAAACCAACTTTGATTATTATTGAAATCGAATCGATTCCCTCTAAAATAATTTATTAACTATATAAAAAATTTCCAAAAACTATATTTTCTATTTTTAACTCAAAATTCAAATATTACATTAAACGGCTATTATAATATTATCAAAATAATATTATTTTACAAACTTCATTATTTTGAACCCAAATTTTCCTGACATCCATTATAAAAATAAATAAGATAGTTTTGAAAAGAAAATCTCTTTAAAACATTTCCCCGATGTCCTAACTGAACTTCACTTTTTCCTATTACTATTCATTTTAAAATAAAAACTTCGAAAAACCATAACCTGCTTTTAATTTCTCCAAAACCATTTCTTTCCTTTACAAAAGTTACTCGGAATAATTTTTACCATGTATCCATGGAAAATTGAATATCAAAATTTGACTTTTATTTTTTGCCTATTATAATATTAATAAAATTTTCATTAAAATTGTTTTAATTAGTGGAGACTTAACTAATGAACCAATAATCATTCTTTTTGGCCATTTTAACCACGCTAATTACATACCATATTATCAATAACCATGATAACATTCAATCATGCCTTAAACCATTAACGATTATATGGTTTTGTCAATCAACAGATTAACTGCAATTCAAAAACAACAATAATCATATGCATTTAATAACAAATGGGGTGCATACCCATATCAATCAACCAATATCAAGTTAATTACCTTTTGAATGACCATTTAAGGTTCAAACTCATTTCAATGTCCACAAATTCAGTTATATGTGTCATATATGTAAGTAATTGTATATACTTCACTTAAAAATCGTATATTTTCTAACCTAAATATTTCCATATCATAACATGAACTTAAATAATCAATTGTAAGTCATTATATAACTCAATCGAGTTCACAAACATTAGTTAATAATTAACTAATCTATTTTGGTTCAATGATTCTCACCTAGGTTTCCACTCCTTCCAACTTTGATTGTCGGATGTCCTAGAGATTCTGAACGATTTCGACAGCATTCCGGCGTGATCGAAAATTTCTGAAAATTATTTAGGTAGAGGTTTGACGCTATGGTGTTTCGGAAATTACAGGCAACTAAATAGACGTTGTTTTTGGTATTTGGATTGAATAAAGAGGTCTTTTAGGTAAGCGGGGCTCGGCGTTTGAAAAGGTGGGACCCATGGGCTGGTGCACACACGGGTGGTGCTGGGTAGGCCCAGGCGTGAGTATTTGTGGGTGGAGTGGGTTGTTTTGTGGTTTTTAAGGGGGATATAAAGGTGTTGTAGTGTGGTTTTAAGGGGTTGGAGGCTTTTAGAGTGGAAGGGGGACCCATGACGGTGGGTTGGGTGGCCAGAGGAGGCGGGTAGCAGGTGGGGGAGGCCGATGCAGCGTAGGCCTGAAGGGGGAGGAAGTACTGAGGATGGAGAGAGGGATAAGGGAGAAGCACATCATGTTATCTCCATTGCAAGACAACTCAAAGAAAACATACTTTCAAGATAATCGGTTCAAGTGTGAACACATAGTGTGACACCCCACGTCTGTTAATGTCACTCATTAAGAGAATGCATTAAGTTTCATGAAGCATTGTAGGTAAACAGAAACAGAAATATTACAAGACATAAATAAAATAACAGCAGAATTTAGAAATTTTATTAAGTAGAAAACATCGTGGTTCAAAACATAGTTACATATTGAGTCTAAAATACGTAAAACCTAGTACATCAACTTAAAACATCTATCTTCTACCAAAATCATCATAGTACAATAAACATGAAAAGAGCATAATCCCCAAAAACATAGCCATAGTAGAGAAGGTATGAAATCAAGCAGCACATCTAAGCAGATCCAAGCAGTAGGAAAGAATAATCCTGATCAAGCTTGAGTATTTCCACCCTGAGAACCTTGTGGGGGGGGGGGGGTGGGGAAGATAATAGGGGGGAAAAATGGGTCAGACATAAAGTCTAGCGAGTCCAGTTACTTTTAGCATATAAACAAGTAAAAGCATCATGATAGGCATATAAACTGTGGAGTGAGATAACAGTGTCATATGGCAGGTATAACAAGGTAAACATAATAGAATCTAGTGTGCTTCTCTAAAATTTTCTTCTCTGCACCAATACTAGTATACTAGAAAAGATGATCCCCAACAAGTGCAAGATAGTAGACTTAGATGTACTTCTAGCAAGAGGTTTTACCCCATACAATAACAAGTAGCCCAACTGAACATACCGGCGTTGCCCTTAAGGATAATAACGGTTTCCTAAACATACAGGAGTCTAGATGTACCCTAATAACTACCCCAACCGATCGGCTCCCTACTCCGTAGATACCCTGTGCTAGCCCTATAGTAGGATGTATCACTTCCTAAAGTGGCAACCTGTCGTTAACAAGATGTGCACAAACCATATCTACAGGTGTCACGGTGTCTTAACCTCCCTTGTTCGGACCCGTGCACGCACATGACCCCATCGGAATGCATCACTCACACCGTCCCTCCCACAAGTGACCTCTTATAGTCATCCCAGTAAGCATGCCCCGACTCCGACCTAGTTCGAAGTACTCGTTTGATACCTATATGGGTTACTGACTGAAACAGATCCCACACACAAGATGATACAAGCTCCCCTAGGCTTACATCCCCACTACTAGGATTTCAATAGGTTATGCCTACCAGAGTAACAAGATTTCATAACCCAACAGGTTAAGTTTGTGGGCAAATATATATATATATATATATATATATATATATATATATTACCAACTGCCCCAAGATTTACTTAACCCTCCCACTGATTCAAACGTGTTTACCTAACCCCTACTTAACTTAACAGGATTATGTAACTCCCATAGATTTAAACGTTAAGTATTGCAGGTTAACAGGCTATCCCATTCACATTGACTTGTTTTCAAGTTACCAAGTTCCCCTTTCTTATTAATTTCATATGTATATAAATTTATCGATTTAAGTCTATTAATAATCCCATCACATGTTATTTTCTAGATTGTAATTAACGAAAGTAATCTACAAACCCTTTTATATTATTCATTGTCTGATTCATAGTTATTATAACATGTTTTACTTAATATGTAATTAAGTATACTTCATCTCAATTCACATGTTTTCTGTTTAACATGTCACTACAACTTGTCGTTGTTTACTTATTAACTTAGTTCTCTTAACTAAGGTTTAATAATAAGCTTCTTTCTTTTTATTATAACTTATGTTACAATTTCCACTTGTCCCTAGGACAAGCTTACCAATTATATAACCTTCTCATTAATGTAATTAATTATAATAGGCTATTATCATTCCCAGTTTATTTCAATTCATTTCCATTAATCATAATTTATGCCATTTATTTCTATCTTTTCATGTATATATATATATATATGTTTATGCACTAGACCTCTCACATTAAGTCTACAATTTATGGATGCTGGATATGCTGGTTGGGTCCGAGTAGACTTCTTCCACAAGTCGGACTTAATCTCGTGTCTTAGCACGTTACGTGTTTATGCACTTAAACCCCTTACATTAGACTCACCACTTGTGGATGCTGGATATGCCGGGTGGTTCCAGGCAGGCTTCTACCACAAGTGTAATCTAACCTCATGTCTAAGTGCGGTTACAATTTATAATTAATGTAAATCTAAACATATTTCTTCTCAAACCATTATTCATGTTCATCGTAGGTTTTTCAATTATAGTATTCATTTTCAACAAATTTCAGCAGATTTGTCATTTAACATATTAAACATCTCCGCTAGTTGTAGCAGGATACTCACGGTTTTAATATCATGTTCTACTGAATCGTAAACTAAGCATACCGATTTTTATACCCCAAATTACGGTCACAATTACAATATAGCATTTGGTCCAAATTTTGGTCAAATTGTACAGTATAGGTTACACCCCGGAGAAAACTCCAATCATGATTCATAATACGAGTTATGCCAAATTTATAGTTTTAGGTCATTGTATAAATTATGCCCCAAATCCCAAGTTTTAGCTCAAGGTACAAATTATGCCCAAATTCCCAATCATGTTTCGAAATATGAATTATGCCTAAAATTAATCATTCCCAATTTCATGCGTTCGCGTCTTTCAGCGATACGCCTTGGCTCGAAGGTAGCCTGGCTATAAAAACAAAAAGGGAAAAGGGGGAAGAAGAGAACAAGAATATGCATAGTAAATAAAAACTAGCATATTATGGTAGAATTGGTCATACTAACAGAATAGGCATAGTGACATGATTATGCAACCCAACATAATAAGAATACGATGACATGACTAGGCAATCTAAAAGGATAGAGATATCATAAACAGGCATGATGAGATCTAAACAGTGAATTAGATGTACAATTAATAATAGATCTGGTATGGTTTCAGATTACTAGTAGGCATAGGCTTAGATCCACACTTATAGGCATGTCAAGATTACATTTTAGGTGTTTATATCTAAAATTAACAAATACTCACTGTGATTGGATCTAAGAAACAGAAGAATTGATTGTAGCTATTGTAGAATAGATCTTTGAATTTGAATAACTTGTTTGTTGAAGAAGAATAGGCTAGATCAAACTACGCTGGAGTAGCACCTTGTCGTCGCCGTTGAATAAGATGAATTAAACAATGGGTCTAGGGTCCTATTTATAGCCTAGGGTCAATGAATCTAGCCAAGAATTCAGTCCACGTACGCAGAAATTAATCTAGCTCAGATCTGGAGGGGGTGTTGACACCCCTGTTGTGGTGTCGGCGCCCAATGGGTCGATTTCCCCCTGAACTTCCCGCCTCTGATTACGAAATAATTTGAACTGTTTTGATTGGCTTTGTATATATATAATTCTCTTATGGATATACAAAGTTCTAGGCTTGATAACTTCATACGGTGTCCGTTTTACGCAAACTTAGGGTCTATCTTAACCAGAATTCTGATACGAACGTAATGGCACCGTCCGTTTTACTTAATTGCCGATATTTAATTAAGTACTCTTTAGTTTATCATTTTAGTGTGTTATAAAATTACGGGGTGTTACATTCTCCCCTACTTAAAGGATTTGTCCTCGAAATCTCTAAGTTAAGAAGAAAGTCTATCCTAACATCCATCATCCATCTACTCATCCACCAATCACAAGCATCCATTGTCCTTAAAATATTTCTAATTCTTATATGAACATATGAAAAGGTGTGTGCATATGTTCTTATGCTAATGCGAAAGATCAGGCAGTCCACTGATTTAGTCGACCTCCTTAATGCAAGGTATGTTACTGCCATGAATCCAACAGGTATGCAAATAATCCTATTATAACATGAAATTTCTATATGTTTGCGCAATCATTCATCCAAATGTGACATCCGTATGATGATACATCCATTTTCATCCATTAAAATAAACAAAAATTACACACACATCCATATGCAGTATGAGAGTGATTGAGTCGATCTCGTGCCTAATGTGTGTGTATATGAATCCACGAGCAACCACTTGCATCCATCAAACATAACATGTCTCAAACACATTTTTACATCCATGGGTTTACTACCTAAAGGTTGGAGATTTGATCGAAAGGATATATTTAGATGATAGAAGCAAGTACGAATAAAAGCTTTGGAAAAGAAGTTAAGAACGGTCTCTTGAAAAGAAAAGGATATGAAGTGCGAATCGTGTCCTCAGTTTCCCAAGTTGCATCCTCTTGGTTATCTTCCCACTGAACTTTCATCAACTTGACTTCTCTGTTGCCAAGCTTCTTAACTTTCGATCCAAGAATACGGGTAGAAACTTGTCTAACTGTTGCCTCCCTTTCCACCTCTACTTCCTCAAGCATACTCTGCTCAACTACTTCTGCTGTATCTTGCAGACATTTCTGCAAATGGATATCCATTAATCTCTCTGGTAGCTTTACCCTATAAGCCATTTGAATTCTTTCCATTATGGGAAATGGTCCTACAAACCTTGATGCCAGTTTCCCTACAGATCCAAAACGAACCACATCCCTCTGAGGTGATACCTTGATAAAACGATGCCTCCTACCTCAACTCGATAAACGGTTCTTCCTTTATCTGCGTATGACTTCTGCTTGTCCTGAGCTATCTTCATGCGCCTGCGGACAAGATCAATCTTTTCTGAAGTTTCTTTAATCGTCTCTGGTCTAAGTAGAAGCCTATCTCTACTGCCTCAATTTGAGATTCTTCTGCGAGAACATATACTTGTGCGACTTATGGTCCATGTATAATTCAAACTTCTCTCCAAGCAGATATTGCTGCCAAGTCTTAAATGTGAATAGTTTAGTGGCTAATTCCAAAACATGGGTAGGGCAGTTCTTCTCGTGAACTCTTAACTGTCTACCTCCATAACATGCTACCCTTCCCTTCTGTATCAAGATAACACTGAGCTCTGTTTGCCTCACATCAATATATACTTTGTTTCCATCAGGCAAAGTCAAAACTAGGGCTTTTGTCAGAGCCCTCTTTGGTTGCTGAAAATCAACCTCAAAATCAATGTTTCAAATGTCAATTTCTTCTTCGTCAGTATGGTGAGTGGGGCTGATATCTTTGCGAAGTCCTTAATGAACTTCCTATAATAGCCCGCTAAACCAAGAAAACTTCTCACCTTCGTTGCATTCTTTGGAATCTGCCAATCTTGAACTGCAATTACCTTCGCGGGATCTACTGCTATCCCATCTTTAGAGACCACATGCCCGAGAAATCAAACTTCTTTTCTCAAAAAATTATATTTGGAGAATTTCGCTTTAAGTTGGTGCGCACAGAGAGTTTTCATAACCTCCCTCAAATGTAGAGCATGCTCTTCCTCATTCTTCGAGAAAATCAAGATGTCATCAACAAAGACCACAATGAACATGTTTAGGAACTCCCAAAACACCATACTCATTAGATCAACAAAACAGGCAGGTGCATTAGTCAACCCAAAAAGGCATAACGAGCCACTCTAAGAAACCGTCTGGGGTTCTAAAGGCAGTTTTTTTTATAGAGTCCTCGGCCACCCTCAACTAATGAAACCCCGTGGTTGTAACAGCCCGCATTTTACGTATCAGAAATCATAAAATATTTTTATTTTATTCCCTGAAGGTTGGATCATTCTCATCTTTTGATATATTTCTTATGGGGATTTGAGACATGTCCATAATTTTTACCGATTTTATTTGTGACTATTTTTCCCTTGTCAGTCTTGTACAGGGCCTAACTTTTAACTCCGATCGAATCAAAGGGTGAGACCTATGCCATTGGAAAGGAATTGATGATTGCCTTTCCATAGAGTGGTTATATTAAAATTTTGGTTCAGCGGTTTAGGACAAATCGCCATTTTTAGGTTTTTCAGTTGGTTGTTCAGGATTTTGAGCCATATTGGGCTGGTTTGAGAAGGCCCAAGTAATCAGCTGATGGAAACTATAAGCAGAGGGTGAGAGATATGGTAAATAATTTACCTACCCATTCTCTCATTAGGAGGCCTTGAGCTCCTTCTTCCTCTAACACCTTTCCACCATTAAAAATCAAAATCCAAGGAGGGGAATCATTGATCTATACCATTCAAGGCTAGATCTACATCAATTGGAGCAAGGATTCATCGGATCAAAGGATTTGGTGTGAGGTGCTTGCTGTCCGGATTCTTATTTCATCATTTTTAGCTTGTTTTGGAGAATCGGTGAGTGATATGCATCTCACATGGATTTAATGAAATATATGAGTATTTGTGCATGTTTTTCATCATATGCAAGTGTTTTTCCATAGATTTATGCATTGGTAAGTCTATTTTCATATAAATCACCCCATGATCTTATTTGTCACGTTTAGATAAGTAATTCTATGATATTTCATGTGAATGTTCAAGTTAAATCCATAATTTTGTTCATATGTACATTTATGGTGATTTTGGTGAATTTTACATGATTATTGGTGGAATTGCCATATTTGTGTTATTATTGACTTCATATCACTTTTTTGGTCAGATTGGATGATTGGATAAGTTATTTTCATTGAATGAATCGTTTTAGCGAAGTTTTGGTCGAAATTGGAGTTGCATTTGAGAATGCAAGTTTTGGGTCGAACATGGTGGGTCGGTCGGATCATGGAAAGATTTCTTAGGGAAAAGAAACGGGCTAGGTTGGTCTTCCTGTGGGTCGGTCGAGTAGAGGTGTGGGTCGAGCAGGGTGCGGGTGTGCAGAAGTGTGGGTCGAACAAGGAATGGGTCGGTCAGTGTGTAAAGAAGATGGGTCGGCCAGGGTATAGGGGTCGGGTTGACCATGTGTAGGTCAGTCGTGCAGGTGGGTCGAGTAGTAGAGTCTCGGGTAGCATGGTTGGTCGAGCAAGTGAAGGTCAGTCCATCTCTGGTCAGTCGCACAAGGTCATTTTCTGAAAAATTATATTTTTCGAGTATGACTCAGATTTAAAAAAAAAAAGGTCTAAAAAATTATTTTTCGAGGGCAACCCCCCCCCCCCCCGAACCCTAGCCACAGATCAGTGATTTGTTTTGGCTCGGTGATGTGAGACTTCGAAGTAGATTCAAGTGGGAATATTCAAAGTGTTGGATATTTTCGTTGATCGATGCAAAGCAACGAATGAGAAGACGACTCAAGGGTGTTTTGAATTTGTGGATAATGGATACTCAAGGGGGACTTGAGTTAATGAATAGTCATCGGAGTTGATGGCAAGAGATGTGAAAGCCGAGAGATTATCATTATCGTAAGTTCTAACAGACTCAAAGTAGGGGTACTTTGGGCAGTTATGAAGGCCTCGTACCTTGGGAAATTATGAAGAGCCTAGTTGCCGAGATTTGAGAAGACAAACATATGAGTCATGATGGCGTATGGAGTTGTGCTAGAACTGGGGTTACCATTAGCCCTTAACATATGGCAGTCATAATGGGTCATCATACGATTAACGATGGTTTCAAAGCAAGATTGATGGTGATAGCCAGAGTCAGTCATGGATGTTTGATTGTTTGGTTGCTCTGTTTATACCGTCTCATGTAGATTGTCCAACATCGAAGGAGATGTTCCTTAGGTGCTTGTCTGATATTGGTTTAGGCCTCTAGGGCTTGTGCTTGAGGGATGTTGAATTCGATTAGGATGGTTTACACGCGATATATATAATCTGAATGAGATGAGTGCTTTACCATGATTGAATGGGTGTTCTGGTTTCCATGGATGTATGGTTGAATTGTTAAATGTAAAGGCTATCACTGTCGGATGTGGGGAAGATAAGTGTGAGTTCTTCTCTAGTATTAGATAGTGGTTGGTAAATCTACCTATCCTCATATACTTTATTGATGAAGTTTGTTAGCTGTTTTATCGCTCACTAAGACTGTTGTCTGACTCAAGGTTTTATGTTTACCTCTTATTACCTTGGGTTGTTCATCCATATTTGGATGGGCAGACTAGGTGGAAAGTGACAGGTGATTGCTTAGTGTAGACGATGTAGTTGTTCGGAAGCGAGCAGGAGGCTGGCGTACTATCTTTTTACTATATAGTACTTAGATTTCCGTTGTTTGCTATTTTTTGAGTGACGTAGTGAGGCAATTTGTATAAACACTATTTCCAAGTGTATGGATATTACTTTTTGGTTGGTATGAAAGTCTAGTGTTTTTCTGCTTCACTATTACCACCTATTGTATATGTTCTATTATATTTTATCCTTGCGCTGTGAGTTACGATAGGTTTCGGTGTTGTTTACCTACTCTGATGATCGTCCATAGCTGCCTGGCACACCTTTCAATGCATTATTCCTCTTGTATAGTGCAGGGGTTATGGGCGTTAGTAACATTTGGTATCAGAGCCCTGGTTAACGATATTTTAGCCAAAGTTCTAAAATGTAATCATGTATGAGAGACGTACTTGTAGATTTCAAGTGGATGCTTACTATATATATTAGCATATATAGTAGCAACATTTGTTCTCTTTTAACAGTTTTCTTGGAAGTGGATAATTATTCTAAATTGCAGATTTTGAATAAGTAGACGAACATTGAGACTCACTGCTAGGGGAGCTAATACTGAAGGGAGAAATGGTGGTGAGCCAGACTACCCTGCCATGTTTGAAGCTACGGCAGAAGCAATCATGCAAAGGGCGTGACGGCCTGCCCTGAGCCAGCCGACATTTCCTCGAAATGCGTTGTGCCAATGCCCGACTAGCACGGGACGGCCGTCAAAAAGGAATCACCAAAGAACCTGTAGTATATCTCACAGCGCATGGAACATAATACAATAATAAAATAACCTGATATAAAACAGGCGAGACGGTGCATAAGCTGAAAACTAAACCATCGTAGCAGCAGAAAATTCAAAATACAGCTTATGATCCAAACCATCATTATTACAACTTTTAAAACTGTCTCTAAAGAAAAATAGGAAAGTACACTACTAATGCCCAAAGTAGTGACCAACAACAACACAGGGAGAATATATGGAAATGATACGTGTAAGCCTCCTGCTCGTCTCTGGAAAAATACTCGTGCATAACCAGCTAACCTGTTTCTAGTCTACTCATTTAGGAGCACCTAGAGTAATAAGAAGATACATAAAACTCTGGGTCAGACAAAAGTCTGGTATGAGTGATAAGCAGCAAAAACAGAACAATAACAGGTATACATAACCATACCTGAACCTAGACCTGCAACCAAAGAGTAAGCACAACAGAATTTACAGTACTCTAAGGTACCACTAACATAAAGTGTAAAATAGGAGTGTGCATGTCATGGTGATAACAAACATCAAACATAGCAATCATCCTCACATCTCTCACTAAGTGTGTAAAGTATACGACATCCACCGCTTTGATCACCAAATCATTTGCTATGATCACTTTGCCCTTGGGAGCCATAATGATACCATTGCGCTGATCCATAGCCACTATTCCTTTGATATGTCCACTTTTCTCCATGGAGTCATGATGACTCCACTGCACTAGCTCATAGCCATGCTACGATCACTTTCCCTTGGGAGCCTTAACGACCCCATTGCACTGATCCATAGCCACTAATTCGTCCCTCAATGGTGAATCAAAGCTATAGACATCGATAACCCCTTTGCACACGTCCTACAGCAAAGCCTAACTCATGAATTTAACCCGTTGGTTCCTATCTGGATCCTGATTTCTACTTCCTATTTGGACTACCTTTGCGTTTCGAGTTTTGGTCGTCATTTCGGTTCGGTTCAAATTCCACTTGGTTCATGGCTCACGATTCAGTTTTGGGTGTAACACCCGGTTCGTGGCTTCTTCATTCGTAGCACTTCGGTTTAGTCTTCATCTCCAACATTGGGTTGGTTCGGATATGCTGGCACGGTTCGTGAATGGCACTCCGGGTCGGGTCATGAGCTCTCTCTCATGGCGGCTTGTGATGCGCATCAGTTCGGGTCGGATCGTTCCACCTCAACGGGTCGGTTCGTGATCTTTTGGGTTCGAGATAAGCGGTACGGGTCGTGGTCTCCTCCAACTCCAGATCGACTCGTGACACACAAAGGGGTGATGGTTCGTGATAGCAAACCGGTTTGGTTTGGGGTCCATGTCATAAACGGGTCGGGCCAATTTCCTGCTACTCATTCTAGCAAACTGTTTATGCCATACGACGGCGTTATCGATTAATCTAACAGTTCTAGGCAATCACAAACATACCAAACCGTAATAGCAACATATAGAATCGACCATAAACACCAAAACAATAATTTAACATGTCAATATGGATCAAACACACCTCCAAACCCATGTTTTCCCCTTAATCTCCTTAATCATGATTTAACCATGCGATTAGTAAAACATGTCCAAATTAACCCAAATTTCTAATAAAGGCATAAAATAATAATTTAGAATTTATGCATATTTTCCCATATTTTTCTGTGCCATAATTTCGCTAATTATCACTAATCACCCCCAATTAGCCGTAATTAGTGTAAAAACATGCTAATTACTCACCTTAGCCACAAATAAAATCTTAGATCTGAAACTCGACTATTTTGGTGCGGTTTCCAATGCAACACAGCATCTCCAACTCTGATTTGATGCTAATCATCCTTGATTTGGTGTTGATTAAGCTAATACGCGATTACAGAGAGATTTGGGATGAATTTAGAAGGTGGTGGCCATTGCTAGGGTTAGAGGAATGAATGTGGAAGCCAAAAAATTGAAATGAGATGATTTCCTAACTGATTTCAGCCTCCCCATAACCCTAATACCGAAATGGGTTATGGGCCCTTCCACTAATTACCCTATTAAGCCCGGTTAAGATGTTTTTTACCTTCCAAACCTTATTTCAGCCATATCTGCCAAATGGTAAGTCCGTTTGATTAACGTGACCACTCTAGGGAAAGGTAAACCATCATCAAATCCAATGAAAGTGGTTTCAGGTCAAAATTCCTTACCAATCAAAAGTTATAGGCGAAACAAGATTTGCCAGGGGTAAAACAGTCATTTAAAAATCGGCAAAAATCAGGAACATGGAAAATGACCCCAATATTCGTCTCCTAAAGTTACACAATCATACGACTACGTACGTGGAAGAAATAAATATTCTACGATCCTCTGATGCGTAGAATGCGGGTCGTTACACTCTCACCCCTTAAGAAATTTCGCCCTCGAAATTCCTTAACCAAACCATACAAAGGTGGTCTGCATGCCTATCAACCATTTACAAGCAATCAAACATACATAACAACACGACAAGTCTATACTAGCATGCAGTTTACTAACAAGGGAATAACTAGCTCTATTAAAATCTTACCAAGCAAAGAGTTCTGGATGCGACTTCCTTATGTTCTCCTCTGTTTCCCAAGTACAGTCATTCTCTTTATCACCCCCACTTGACCTTGACTAGTTTCACTGTCTTCCTTCAAAGTTGCTTCGTATCATACTCGACAATAAGAATCGGTTTGTGACTCTTAACCACCTCGGGCTTTACCTCGATATCATCCAACTGATCTGGTAAAATAGTCATATCAGGGTCGTGCGCGAACTTCCTTAACTGGGAAACATGAAATACGTCGTGAACTCCCGCCATCTTGTCAGGCAATACAACCTTATACGTTATATTCCCAACTTGCTCGAGAACTGGGAATGGACCAACAAAGCTTGGTTCCAACTTGCCTCTCCTACCAAAACGAATCACACTCTTTAATAGAGAGATCTTGACGAATACTAGGTCGCCAACGGAGAATTTCAATTCTCTTCATCTCTTATCAGCATAACTCTTCTGCCTATCTTGGGCAACCTTCATTCGTTGTTGAATAACCTTGATCTTATATGAAGTTTCTCTTATTACATCTGGTCCAAGCACAAATTTCTAACCGGTTTCCAACCAACATGATGGTGAGTTGCATGGTCTTCCGTACAAAGCTTCAATTGGAGCTACACCAATACTGGACTGATAAATATTATTATATGTGAACTTAACCAGACGCAAATAGTCATCCCATGAGCCCCCAAAATCCAATATACAAGCTCTCAAGAGATCCTCTAATACACGATTCACCCTCTCCGTTTGACCGTTTGAGGATGGTATGCGGTACTAAGATGTAATTCTGATCTTAAAGCCTCTTGTGAGCTCTTCCAAAACCCATTAGTAAATAATGGATCTCGGTCACTCACAATGCCTTTAGGTACTCAATGAAATCTCACTACCCACTTCATATACAGTTCTGCTAACTTAGTTGTCGTTCTATTCGACTTGACCGCTATAAACCTTACACTTTTGGTCAATCGATCCACAATCACCCAAATACTACCATTACATGACTAGTCCTTGGTAGACCATCAGTGAAATCCATTAAGACTTATTCCCATTTCCATTCGGGAATTTCCAACGGTTGTAACAAACCACTAGGCTTCTTTTGCTCGGCTTTAACTAGTTGGCAATTCATGCATTTGGGTATAAACTTCCCAACGTCTCTCTTCATCTCTTCCCAGCAGCAGGTCTGCTTCATGTCTCGATACAGATGTACAGTCAGTTTCGAGTGATGATATTCTCTAAGCACTTCATCTCTCAATCAATTAATATTGGGTACAACTAATCTCCCATTCTTCCGAAGCCATCCTTCTCGATCTAGACCATACTTGTTCATTCTCTCGTCGTCGATACCCATCTCTACCTTGGAGATGATTTCCAATAGGTTAGGATCGTCTCTCTGATTGGAACCAATCTGCTCAATCAAAGATAGTCCGATCGTCAAACTTGCTAAAATCTTGGGATTCAATTCACACTTAGGTCTGAAATCATATCCCGCGATATACTCCAGTTGCTTCCATTCTAGAAACATAGCCCCCAAACTGGCATGTCTCCTACTCAATGCATCAGCTACTGCATCGCCCTTCCTAGGTGTGTATGCGATATTGAAATCATATGAAGCCAAGAACTCTAACCATCTCTACTGATGGAGATTTAGATCCTTTTGAGGAGAAAAGATACTTTAATGACCTATGATCGGTAAACAACTCAAATCTTTCTCCCAAGAAATAGTGTCTCCAAATCTTCAATGCAAACACGATGGCTTCCGATTCCAAATCATGGGTAGGGTATCTTTTCACATGTGGTTTCAGTTGCCGACTAGCATAAGCTACAACCCTACCTCCTTGCATCTATACAACACCTAGTCTGGTATCACAACATCCATGTGCACTGTCATCTCCTCGTTCCTCTTAGGAATAACTAACACTGGTGCACACGTCAACTTCTGCTTTAGACTCTTAAACGCATTCTCACACCTTTCGTTCCAGATGAAGGCTTGGTTCTTCTTGGTCAACTGAGTTAATGATGTCACTATCTTAGATAAGTCTTGGATAAACTTACGATAATATCCAGCTAACCCCAAGAAACTTCTTACATCCATTGCATTCTTGTGCGTAGACCAATCTTGTACCGTAGCCACCTTCGCAGGGTCCACGACAATACCATTCTCTGAAACAACATGGCCCAAGAATCTCGCTTCCCTCCTCCAAAAGTGACACTTAGAAAATTTTTCTTTCAATTGGTGTTTCCTCAACACCTCCATCACTGTCCTCAAATGTTCCTTGTGTTCTTCCTCTGTCCTCGAGTAAACCAATATATCGTCCACGAACACAAGAACAAACTTATTTAATTGATCCCTGAATACCCTATTCATAAGATCTACAAAATATGCGGGTGCATTGGTCAACCCGAATGGCATGACCAACCACTCATAAAATCCAAATGGCGTTCGAAATGTCGTTTTAGGAATACTCTTAGCTACTACTCGGAGTTGATGAAAACCTATTGCGAGATCCAACTGGGAGAACACTCTTGCTCCACTTAACTGGTCAAACAAATCATTAATCCGTGGAATAGGATACTTATTCTTCCTCGTCACCTTATTCAACTGGCTGTAGTCCACACACAATCAAAGGGAACCATCGCACTTGGTAGCAAATACAACTGGTTCTCCCCACTCGGAAACACTTCTTCTTATAAATACCTTCTTCAAAAGATCGCTTACTTGCACTCCGAGCTCTAGCTGCTCCCTTGGCACCATACGATGAAGTGGCATCACTATAGGTCTGGATTCTTTCACTAAATCAATCTGAAACTCGATCTCTCAGTGTGGTGGATGTAACACCCCGTAATTCTAAAATTTTAAAATTAACAAATTAAAGAATACTTAATTTTTAGAAGAAGAAGAATTAAGGTAAACGGGTTACGCCATTGCATTCGTCTCAAAATTCTTCTTGAGATAGAGTCCGAGTTTGCATAAAATGGACATCATATGAAGAAGTTATGAAGCTCGGAAGATTTAAAGTTTAAAGCTGAAGAACAAGTCGACCGCCCATTTTTCACCAGTCGACCGTTTTTTGGTAGAAGTAAAAACGGTCGACTGGTTGAAATTAGCCGATCAACTGGTTTGGTCTGGACAGCTTCCTGGTGACGTTTTTTGTGGTCTGGTTGATGACGTGTCCTTTTGTGATTGGTTGGATGACGTGTTTTTCTGGTTTGGATGGTTCAGATGGTTCCTAATCTAATCTAAGCGTCCTAACTCACCTAGAGCATCTATAAAATACCCCTAAACGTAACCCTAATCTCCTTGGTATCATCCATGGTGCCTCCATGCTGCTCTAATCTAAACTAGCCTTTCTTCTCCACCAAAACAAATCAGAATAGGAGTATTCAAATTAGAAGATCAGATCTACAAATCAAAGTAGAGATTATTAAAGATCAGAATTGCTACAACAACACCTAATTCTCTTTTCTAAGAATCCTATCGCTGTGAGTCTATGTTAGTTTCACATATAATTAAATTAAAAAGTAATTTTGATAGGATTGTAAATTGGATCTAATGTATATGCTTGTGACTGAAATGAATCTTATCAAGCTTGTAAATCATTATCTTTCAGATTCATATCTGTAAATCTATCATATGCCTTTCTGACCCATTTTATCATTATATGCCTGTTTATATTTCATATGTCTGTTCTTATGTTTATGCCAGTTTTGATGTTTTGATTCTCTTCCCTCCTTCTTTTCCTTTTTCTTTAGGAGATTAGGCTAACTTCGAGCCTAACATATTGCGTTGAGATTTACGTACAATAACGTTGGAACGATTGGGAAAAAGTTTGAGAAATATGCAAAGAAATGAAATTCGGCATAAATTGTTGATGAATATGGAAAAATGGTTTGGGCATAATTGAGTATGACTTGTATACATGAGATTTGGCATAAATTGTTAATAACTATGAAGATGGGTTTGGGCATAATTTGGCACATGAGAATATAAACATAATTTAGATTGGAAATTATGGGTAAATTGGGACTTGAATCAAGAAGGTGATAACGAATGCCTAAGACACGAGGTTATATTCGGATTGCGTTATAAGCCTGCTCGGAACCGCCTGGCACATCCAGCAACCGCAATTCGGTAATTTAATGTGAGAGGTCAAAGGCAGAAATTAGATGCGTAATAATGCAAAGACACGAGGTTAGATTCGTATTGCGGTGTAAGCCTGCCTGGAACCGCCCGGCAAATCCAGCAACCGCAAAACAGTAATCTAATGTGGGAGGTCTTGCAAGGTTACGGTTATAATGAATTAATGAACACTTAACCAAGATAAGACATGAGGATTATAAAGGGTTAATTGGGTAACATAGGTAGCATGTGAAACATAATAAAAGCACTTAACACAGATGAGACATGTGATTAGACATGGGGATAAAGAAGGGTTAAGTAGGAATTTCTAGTGGGGACCAAGTTTAGGAGGGAAGCTTGTGTCAAGTGGGTGGACCCTTTTCAATCAGTAACCCATTTTAGTATCTATATGAGCTCGAACTAAGTCGAAGACAGTGACACGCTTACTGGGGTTGATTGTAAGAGGTCAATAAAGAGTTAGCGATGGCAGTGCAAGTCAAACGAAGTCATGTGTGTGCGTGGGTCCGTGCTGTTAGGTAAGACGTTGTTGCATCGTGTAGGTATAAGTTGTGCATTTCAGTAGTATCGGGGTTGCCACCTTAGGGAGTGATACACCCTTTTGTGGGACTAGCATAGGTATCTACGAGTTTAGAGAGCCAATCAAATGGGGAGGGTAGTGGGTACAACTAGTGGTGGTAAGAGCAAGTGGGCACCTACGAGAGTAGCTAGGAGTACACGAAGCTACCATTATTATAATTAATAGAGAGGGATCATCTTTTAGTATGTAACTAGTATGTGGTACAGTGCAGAGCATATCTTATAGTGGTTAGGAGCGCAGATATGACAAGGTAAACAAGGTAAGTAAGACCCCCTTTTGTTTCTCCTCTTTTCTTTCTTTCCCCCCAGGTCCTCAGAGTGGGATTAGTGAAGCTTGACTTGGATTCCTTTCTTCCTGAAGTGCTTGGAAGTGTTGAAAGTAATGCTCAGCTTTATCTCTTTTCCAATATGGCTATTTGCAGTGGGATTATGGTTTTACTTTTATGTACTCTGATAATAATTTTGTACAAGATGGATATTTGTTTACTTGGCTTTAGTATATGGTTTTGATGTTGTAACCAGACATGTTTTGCTTTTCCGCTGCAATGAATAAATTTTGAATTTTCTTAAGTACCATTTTATATATCTGTCTTGTGATATTTTGTTCTATACTCTTATAATACTCCATGAAAGTTAATGCATTCCCTTAGTGAGTGACATTAATGGACGTAGGGTGTTACAGTGGACATCACCCTACGTCCATTAATGTCACTCACTAAGGGAATGCATTAACTTTCATGGAGTATTATAAGAGTATAGAACAAAATATCACAAGACAGATATATAAAATGGTACTTAAGAAAATTCAAAATTTATTCATTGCAGCGGAAAAGCAAATATCGACATTCTTTGGCACAGAGGCCCTTCTTGCCATAGTTATAGCACTCAACATATTTCTTTTTATTTTTCTGACCATCTCTAGCTTGGTTCTGTTTCCTCTTATTCTGCGAATTATTCTTGCCTCCACTGCTTGCTTGCGGCTTTAGCTCCCCTACAGATGTAATAACAACATCGGCCTTTAACTTAGGGTAAAGGCTCTCAGATCTCAATGCCTTTCCCACTATAGATTTGAATGTCTCATCTATATATTCATCTAAGCCAGTTATGAACTTCTCGTTCTTCTTCTCGGCAGTATCGATAAGGGGTAATCCATACTTTGATAAAGTATCAAACTCCGCAATATATTCCGAGACTGCCCTACCATTCTGCTTAAGCTCCAAGAATTTCCTAAACAATTCTGATTTCTGAGAAGCCGGGATAAACTTATCGCTGAAGTGAGTCTTAAACTGATTCCAATAACTTGATCTTCAGGAGTAACTGCTTTAATGGCATTCCACCAATTCATAGCCTATCCTTGAAGTTGACGCGTTGCTAATTTCCTTCTTATTGCATCATCGATCCCTAAGTCCTTGAATATGCGCTCACAAATATCGAGCCAGTCTTGAACATCCGTAGCCGATTCCATTCCGTGCAACGGCTTCCCTCCAAGGCTAGTATAATCCTTGTTAAGCTTGGCGAAATCGGCTTTAGGCACCTGCACCGCTGCACCACCACTGTTAGCAGCATTAGGAACTGCTCCTCGAACATCCCTAAGCATCTCTCTTATGAAGGTAGTAAACATCGTCCTCATATCAGGAGCATTTCTATTATTGGCCCCTGAGCCCGTACTCCTCGTATATCGGCTTACCGTTCAATCTGTAAAGAGAAAATGATTAACCATCTCCATAGTGGTGCCAGTGCAGTGCGACTTCATCCTTAGATATACTAATAGTGTATATATATAGCTTTTGAAACCAAAATATCACAAATACGTGCTCTCATATACGTATACTATCTCTCCCTGGTGCCTTTCCCTAGGTTAACTATGCAACCTAGGCTCTGATACCTAGTGTGACGGCCTTCCCCGAACTAGCCGACATTTCCTTGAAATGTGTTGTGCCAAATGCCCCACTAGCATAAGAAGATCGTCAAAAAGGAATCACCTAAGAACCTATAGTATATCTCACAGCGTATGGAACAAAGTATAATAATAACACAACCTCACATAAAACAGGCGAGATAGTGCATAAGCTGAAAACAAGACCAACGTAGCAGCAGAAAATCAAAATACAGCTTATGATCCAAACCATCATTAATAAAACTTTTAAAACTTTCTCTAAAGAAAAATAGGAAAGTACACTACTAATGCCCAAAGTAGTGACCAACAACAACATAGGGAGAATATATGGAAATGATACGTGTAAGCCTCATGCTCGTCTCTGGACAAATACTGGTGCATAACCAGCTAACCTGTTTCTAGTCTGCTCTTTTAGGTGCACCCAGAGTAATAAGAAGAGACATAAAACTCTGGGTCAGACAAAAGTCTGGTATGAGCGATAAGTAGCAAAAACAAAACAATAATAGGTATACATAACCATACCTGAACCTGGACCTACAACCAAAGAGTTAACACAACAGGATGTACAGTTTTCTAAGGTACCACTAACATAAAGTGTAAAATAGGAGTGTGCATGTCATGGTGATAGCAAACATCAAACATAGCGATCATCCTCACATCTCTCACTCAGTGTGTAAAGTATATGATATCCACCGCTTTGATCACCAAAACCTTTGCTACGATCCCTTTGCCCTTGGAAGCCATAATGATCCCATTACGCAGATCAATAGCCACTAATCCTTTGCTATGTCCACTTTGCCTCATGGGTCATGACGACTCCACTGCACTGGCTCATAGCCATGCTACGATCACTTGCCCTTGGGTGCCTTAACGATCCCATTGCGTTGATCGATAGCCACTAATCCGTCCCTTAATGGTGAATCAAAGCTATAGACATCGATAACGCCTTTGCATATGTCCTGCAGCAAAGCCCAACTCATGAAGTTAACCCGTTGGTTCCCATCTGGATCCTGAGTTCTACTTCCTATTTGGACTACCTTTGCATCTCGGGTTTTGGTCGTCGTCTCAGTTCAATTCAAATTCCACTCGATTCGTGGCTCGCGGTTTGGTTCAGAGTGTAACACCCAATTCTAGGCTTCTTCATTCGTAACACTCCAGTTCGGTCTTCCTCTCCAACATAGGGTCGGTTCGGATATGCAGGCACGGTTCATGAGTGGCACTCCGGGTCGGGTCATGAGCTCTTTCTCGTGGTAGCTCGTGATGCTCATCGGTTTGGGTCGGATCGTTCCACCTCATCGGGTCGGTTCGCCATCTTCTGGGTTCGAGACAAACGGTTCGAGTCGTGGTCTCCTCCAAGCTCCAGATTGGCTTGTGACACAACAAGGGGTGACGGTTCGTGATAGAAAACAGGTTCGGTTCGGGGTCCATGTCACGAACGGGTTGGGCCAATTCCTGCCACTCTTTCCAGCAAACTGCTTACGCCATACGGCGGCGTTTTCGACCAATCTAACAGTTCTAGGCAATCAAAAACATACCAAACAGTAATAGCAGCATATAGAATCGACAATAAACACCAAAACAATAATTTAACATGTCAATATGGATCAAACATACCCCAAAACCCATGTTTTTCCCTTAATCTCCTTAATCATGATTTAACCATGCGATTAGTAAAATATGTCCAAATTAGCCCAAATTTCTAACAGAGGCATAAAATAATAATTTAGAATTTATGCATATTTTTTCATATTTCTCTGAGTCATAATTCCGCTAATTAGAGTAAAAACATGCTAATCATTCGCCTTAGCCACAAATAAAATCTTAGATCTGAAACTTTACTATTTTGGCGTGGTTTCCAATGCAACACAGTAGCTCTAACTCTGATTTGATGCTAAACTTCCTTGATGTGGTGTAGATTAAGCTAATACGTGATTATAGAGCGATTTATGATGAATTTAGAAGGTGGAGGCCATTGCTAGGGTTAGAGAAATGAAACTGGCGGCCAAGAAAATGAAATGAGATGGTTTCCTAACTGATTTTAGCCTCCCCGTAACCCTAATTCCGAAATGGGTTATGGGCTCTTCCACTAATTACCCTATTAAGCCTGGTTAAGCTGTTTTTCACCTTCCAAACCTTATTTCAGCCATATCTCATAAACGGTAAGTCCGTTTGATTAATGTGACCACTCTACAGAAAGTTAAACCATCATCTGAAACTGATGAACATGGTTTCAAGTCAAAACTCCTTACCAATCAAAAGTTATAGGTGATATAAGATTTGCTACGGGTAAAACAGTCATTTAAAAATCGGCAAAAATCATGAACATGGAAAATGACCCCAGTAGTCGTCTCCCAAAGTTACACGACCATACAACTTCGTATATGGAAGAAATAAATATTCTACAATCCTCTGATGCATAGAATGCAGGTCATTACAAAGGGTGCCCACTCCAGTGGCAGCAACGGTAGATGTAGGTGTGTGAGTTTCTAGAGTATTATATTTTACAAAGCTGTGCAAAGACTTTACGTCTCTAGGAGGAAAACTGTTCAAGGGAACTGAGCCAGCTAAAGAGGTGGATGGATTTTTGTGTTCATATCTTTGTAGACTTGGGTATTGAGGATGCAATAAAGAGAAAACTTGCATCAAGGTAGCTGCAGGGCAGGGCCATGGAGTGGTGGAATTCGGTTACGCTTGAGACTCTATAAGAGGAGATTTCATGGGAGCAATTCCAAGCTAAGTTTGAAGCAAAGTTTATTTCCACTGCTTAGAAGTCCATTCTCTTCAAGAAGTTCGTAGAGTTGAAGCAGAATGGAAGATTAGTTCTTGACTGCATTTCTGATTTCAAAGCCTTGTCTAGATATGCTCGTTCATACATTGTTACACCCTATCAGAAGAAAGAGAAATTTGTCTTGGGTCTGGATGCTTATATTGGAAAGTCGTTGGTGGATCATCTCGATCATTCTTTTGAGAAGCTCGTGGAGAAAGCTATTCTCCATGAGAGTTTGTTTCTTAAAAAGGTCAATGTTGTCGCTGCAACCAAAGAAGCACAGAAACCACAGCAAGGTGGAAATAATAAGAAAAGGAAGCAGCAATAGCAGAAAGGGAAGAGTGACCAAAAGAAACCCAAGGGTGAGTCAGTTTGCTTTAACTATCAACAGAAAGGCCATTTTGCTAATGAGTGCAAAAATCTGAAAGTTGAAAGGAAGTGTCACAATTGTGGCAAGCCTGGGCATCTCAAGAAGGATTGTCCAGAATCAGCTAAGGGAAAACATGTTGTGAAGGCATATGCCTTGGAAGTCGTCCCATCTTCTTCAAGGGCTCCTACTACTAAGGAAAAGGGAAAGGGTGTCGTAGTGCAAGGTACTTTTTCTATTAATGGTGTTTCAGTTCGTGTGCTTTTTGATACTGAATCATTACATTCATTCATTTGCAATGAACTTGTGTGTCGCTTGGGTTTGGAACCCGAGGTTTGTGATAGTCCATTGATTGTGACTAATCCAGTTGGGGGGTTCGTTTAGTTGACCATTCCAAATGGGAATGAAGAGATGGTGGTATATACTGATGAATGTGGTACTGGGCTTGGAGCAGTGCTAATGTAGAAGGATAAGGTTGTCGCCTATGCGAGTTGACAGCTGAAGCCGCATGAGGAAAATTACCCAACTCATGATATAGAGTTGGCAGCGATTGTGTTTGCTCTGAAGATGTGGGGACATTACCTGTTGGGAGTTTGATTCGAGTTGTTTACAAATCACAATTCTTGAAGTATCTTTTCTCCCAAAAGGATTTGAATCTTCGGCAGCAATGATGGCTAGAGTTTCTGGCATCATATGATTTTGGTATAGCTTATACTCATGGCTAAGGCAACGCAGTTGTAGATGCATTGAGTCGTAGACACATGAGTTTGGGAGCGATGTTTTCGGAATGAAAGAGCCTCAAGTATTTGGCAAGGTTTGATTTCAGGTCGAGATGCGAATTGGAACCTGAAATGTTGGCAAGCTTATTGATAAGACCTACACTTATCGAAAGGGTTGGCGAAAGCCAAAATCCAGATGCTAAGCTTGTCGAGTTTGTCCAAAAGTTAGAACCAAAGAACAAAGAGTTCGAGGTCGATTGAGAAGGTTGGCTTCAGAAGCAAGGGTGACTAGTTGTTCCTGATATCGATGGATTGAGAGATGAAGTTCTGAGGGAATGTCATCACTCGAAGTTGGCGATTCATCCCGGTGGTAATAAGATGTATCAGGACCTAAAGCAAATCTACTACTGGGAGGGGATGAAGCGAGATATTGGAAAGTTCATTTCCAAATGCATGAACTGTCAGTTGGTGAAAGCTGAATAGAAGAAGCCAAGTAGTTTGCTTCAGCCATTGGAAGTTCCTACATGGAAGTGGGAGAAAGTATCGATGGAATTTATCGATGGGCTACCTAGAACCAGGGCAAGAAACGAAGGAATTTGGGTCATTGTGAATTGCTTGACCAAAAGTGCAAGGTTCATTCCTATCAAGTCGACTAGGAAAACATCGAAATTGGCTGAACTTTATGTGAAATGGAAAGTTCGATTCCATGGTATCCCGAAGAGCATAGTGAGTGACAGAGATCCATTATTTACAAGTGGATTTTGGAAGAGTTTACAAGAAGCTTTGGAAACTGAATTGTATTTAAGTATGGCTTACCATCCCCAAACTAGTGGTCAAACCGACAGGGTCAACTGAGTTTTGGAAGATCTCCTAAGAGCTTGTGTGTTGGATTTTGGGGGATCATGGGAAAACCATCTACATCTAGTTGATTTTGTTTATAATAATAACTACCAGTCTAGCATTGGGATGGAACCATACGAGGCGTTTTATAGGAGACCGTGCTACTCTCCAACATGTTGGTTAGAAACCGGAGATAATTTGGTACTTGGGCTAGAGATGGTTAGAGAGACCCCGGATTATATCGAGATCGTTCAGCAACGAATGAAGGCGGCCTAAGATCGTCAGAAAAGTTATGTTGATAAACGTCGAAAAGATTTGGAATTCGATTTTGGCGATATGGTTTTTGTGAAGATTTCACCATTAAAGCATGTGGTTCAATTCAGAAGTAAAGGAAAGTTAGTTCCAAGGTTCGTTGGACCATTTCCTATAGTCGAGTGAATTGGAAAGCTTGCATATAGATTAGAATTACTCGAGAAGATGTTGAGTGTGCATAATGTTTTCAATGTATCATTTCTATGGAAGTTCGTGCATGATTCGAATGTGCTGGGATCTTTAGAGCAGTACAAAGACCCAGAAGTAGAGTCCGCAGCTGCGAAATCTCGTAAGCCGTTTCGTGTTGTGGGGTATGACACGAAACAGCTTAGGAGGAAGACGGTTAAACTAGTGAAGGTACAATGAAGTGTAGATGGTGACGATTTTACTTCGGAGACGGAAGAGGGCATGAGGACGACTCATCCAGAACTTTTCGTCGGTAGGACTCTTTGATTTCTTATCTCATTGTATCTTGTTATTGTTTGATAGAATTCTGCATGCTAGGATAAGGCTATGGATGCATGGCTTAATGGTTGCTAGTTTGGATGATAGAATTGACTTCTCATGGATGATAGGCATACAGAATTACTGTGGTTGCTTGTATTTGCTTGGAATTTTGGGGGTGAAATTTTTAAGGGGGAAGAATGCAACATCCTGCATTTTACGTATCGGAAGATCATAAAATATTTTTATTTTATTACCTGAGGGTTGGATCATTCTCATCTTTTGATATGTTGCTTATGAGGATGTGAGACACGTCCATAATTTTTACCGATTTTATTTGTGACCGTTTTGCCCTTTTTAGTCTTATACAGGGCATAACTTTTGACCTAGATCAAATTAGAGTGTGAGACCTGTTCCGTTGGAAAGGAATTGATGATTGCCTTTCCGTAGAGTGGTTACATTAAAATTTTGGTTCAGCGGTTTAGGAGGAATCGCTGATTTAAGGTTTTTCAGTTGGCTGTTCAGGATTTTGAGCCACATTGGGCTGATTTGAGAAGGCTTAAGTAATGAGCTGATGGAAACTATAAATAGAGGGTGTCATATAATTAATGATGTTTTCAAAGCAATTGATGGCGATAGCCAGATTCAGTCATGGATGTTTGATTGTTTGGTTGCTCTGTTTGTACCGTCTCATGTAGATTGTCCAACGTTGAAGTAGATGTTTCATCGGTGCTTGTCCGATATTGGTTTAGGCCTATGGGGCTTGTACTTGAGGGATGTTGATTTTGACTAGGATGATTTACACGACTATATATATAATTTGGATGAGATGAGTACTTTACCATGATTGAATGGGTGTTCTGGTTTCCATGGATGTATGGTTGAATTGTTTAATGTAAAGGCTATCACTGTCAGGATGTGGGGAAGATAAGTGTGAGTTCTTCTCTACTATTAGGTTGTGGCTGGTAAATCTACCTATCCTCATATACTTTATTGATGAAGTTTGTTAGTTGTTTTATCATTCACTAAGACTGTTGTCTAACTCAAGGTTTTATGTTTCCCTCTTATTACCTTGGGTTGTTCATGCATATTTGGATGGGCAGACTAAGTGGCAAGTGATAGGTGATTGCTTAGTGTGGATGATGTAGCTGTTCGGAGGCGAGCATGAGGCTGGCGTACTATCTTTCTACTATATAGTATTTGGATTTCTGTTGTTTGCTATTCTTTGAGTGATGTAGTGACGCAATTTGTATAATCACTCTTTCCAAGAATATGGATATTACTTTCTGGTTGTTACGAAAGTCTAGTGTTTTTTTGCTTCACTATTACCAACTGCTATAAATTTTCTATCATATTTTATCCTTGCGTTGTGAGTTACGACAGGTTTCGGTGTTGTTTACCTACTCTGATGGTCGTCCATAGCTGCCTGGCACACCTTTCAGCGCATTATTCCTCTTGTATAGTGTAGGTGTTATGGGCGGTCGTCGTAGTGGTCAAGTGTAACTGAGAGAAAATAGATGCACCAACAAGTTGGTCAAACAGATCATCTATTCTCAGAAGTGGGTGCCTATTTTTCTTTGTGATTTTATTTAACTCACTATAGTCCACACATAAGCTAAGCGAACCATCCGCCTTAGTGGCAAATACTACTGGAGCACCCCATTCAGATAAATTTTGCCTAATAAACCCTTTCTCAAGTAGCTTCCTTACTTGCTTGATGAGCTCCCTCCTTTTTCTTGGAGCCATATGGCGCACCGGCAATACAACTGGCTTTGCATTGTCCACCAAGTATATAGGAAAATCAATCTTACGCCTCAGAGGTAAGCCCCGAACCTCCTCAAAAACATACAGATACTCACAAACTACTGGTACAGATCGCAATTTATCGATAGATGCATCATGCGACTCTAGGATACTAAACATAATAAACCGCTTAGGGTCACAAGAAATCTCGAGGGTCCTCCCATGGCATGTCAAAAGTCTAACGACTCTCCTCTCACAATCTAGAATGGCATCATACATGGCTAGCCAACCCACCACTAAAATCAAACAATAGCCCATGAAACTA
Source organism: Allium sativum (assembly GCA_030737875.1). Classification (NCBI taxonomy): domain Eukaryota; kingdom Viridiplantae; phylum Streptophyta; class Magnoliopsida; order Asparagales; family Amaryllidaceae; genus Allium; species Allium sativum. The sequence goes on from JASFAX010002308.1 coordinate 27,084, forward strand.
AGAACGTATGTGTCGCATTCAAACTCAACACCTAACGCAGATATTCTCAAACCATGACAGACCATAGACAGATGATCCGTACCCCCAATGGGGTTTGAGACAACAACGGGGTCCTAAAACCATACTAGTACTAAGGTGCAGAGACTCAACCACAGAATCATAAATAAAAGAATGCGAAGCGCCCGATTCAAAAAGAGTTCTAACTGGATAATTAGAAAGGGAAATCAAACATTCAATGGAAACTTTACTACCTCTATTCGTATACTTACCACGAGAACATACACCTACCCTTTGGTCCTGTCCTTATTTCTTCGGGCATTCCCTCTTATAGTGTCCGACCTCAACACAATTGAAGCAAGTGTTCTTCCTTTTTCGGCAATCTTTGACCAAATTACCCAAGTGCTTATGGCCACGACATTTCTTAGAGGATTTACCTACTCGCGATGGTACAGGAACAATGACTATAGCTGGGGGAAGGATGTCTCCTTGGCTCCCGATAGGTGTCGTATCCTTGAGATACCTACGGAACCAATCCGGTACATGAACGCCCTCAGGAATATTAGGTTCCCCAGACATGCTGAATAGAAAAGGAAAAAGGGATTTAAACAGAGAATTGAAAGATATTTCCTATGGCTCTGGGGAATATGTTTTTAAAAACAGACTTTTCTTTTGAAAATGCTTTCTTTTTAAAACCTTTTTGAAAGCAATTTTCAAAATCTTTTATCCGATCTGGTAACCTTCAACTCTGATATCTAGTGTGACACTCCATGTTCATTAATGTCACTCATTAAGAGCATGCATTAAGTTTCATGAAGCAACAAAAACAAGAATATTACAAGATAGATATAAAATAACAACGGAATTTAAAACTTTATTAAGCAGAAAATATCGTGGTTCAAAACATAGTTACATCATGAGTTTGAAATACATAAAACCCAGTACATCAACTTAAAACTTCTGTCTTGTACTAAAATCATTAGAGTACAATAAACATTAAAAGAGCATAATCCCCAAAAACATAGCCATAGTAGAGAAGGTAGGAAATCAAGCAGTACATCTAAGCAGCTCCAAGCAGAAGGAAAGAAGAATCCTGATCAAGCTTGAGTATTCCCACCCTGAGAACCTGGGGGGAGATGGAAGAGAGAGAAGAGGAAACAAAATAGGTCTGACATAAAGTCTGGCGAGTCCAGTTACTTTTAGCATATAAATAAGTAAAAGCATCATGACAGGCATATAAATCGGAGAGTGAGATAACAATGTCATATAGTAGGTATAACAAGGTAAACAAAATAGAAAATATTGCGCTTCTCTATACTAGACTAGATGATCCCCAACAAGTACAAGATGGTAGACTTAGGTGTACTTCTAGTGAGAGGTTTTACCCCATACAATAACAGGCAGCCAATTGAACATACCGGCGTTACCCCTAAGGATAATAATGCGTCCTAAACATACCGGAGTCTAGATGTACCCTAATTACTACCCCAATCGATCGGCTCCCTACTCTGTAGATACCCTGTGCTAGCCCCACAGTAGGATGTATCACTTCCTAAAGTGGCAACCCGTCGTTAACCATATGTGCACAAGCCATATCTACAGGTGTAACGATGTCTTAACCTTACTTATCCAGACACATGCATGCACATGATCCCATCGGAATGCACCGCCCACACCGTCCCTCCAACAAGTGACCTCTTATAATCAACCCAGTAAGCGTGCTCCGACTCTGACCTAGTTCGGAGTACTCGTTTGATACCTATATGGGTTACTGACTGAAATGGATCCCACACACAAGATGATACAAGCTCCCCTCATGACTAGGATTTCAATAGATTATACGTACCAGAGTAACAAGATTTCATAACCCAACAGGTTAAATTTGTGGATATATATATATATATATATATATGGGTGTGTGTGTGTGTGTGTTACCCACCGCCCCAAGATTTACTTAACCCTCCTACTGATTCAAACGTGTTTGCTAAACCCCTACTTAACTTGATAGGTTCATGTAACCTCCATAGATTTAAACGTTAAGTATTACAGGTTAACACATTATCCCATTCACATTGACTTCTTTTCAAGTTACCAAGTTACTCTTGCTTATTAATTTCATATATATATATATATATATATATATATATAACTTTATCCATTTAAGTATATAAATAAGCCCATCACATGTTATTCTCTAGATTGTAATTAACGAAAGTAATCTACAATCCCTTTTATATTATTCACTGTCTGGTTGATAGTTACAATAACATGTTTTATTTAATATGTAATTAAGTATTCTTCATCTCAATTCACCTGTTTTCTGTTTAACATGTCACTACAACTTGTCGTTGTTTACTTATTAACTTAGTTCTGTTAAATAAGGTTTACTAATAAGCTTCCTTTCCTTTCATTATAACTTATATTATAATTTCCACTTGTCCGTAGGACAAGCTTACCTATTATATAACCTTCTCATTAATGTAATTAATTATAATAGGTTACTATCATTCCCATTTTATTCTAATTCATTTCCATTAATCACAATTTGTGCCATTTATTTCTATCTTTTCATATACATATATTTATATGTATGTTTATGCACTAGAGCCCTCACATTAAGTCTACAACTTGTGGATGTTGGATATATCGGTTGGGTCCGGGAAGTCTTCTTCCACAAGTCGGACATAACCTTGTGTCTTAGCACATTACGTGAATATGTACTTAAACCCCTCACATTAGACTCACCACTTGTGGATGCTGGATAAGCTGGGCGGTTCCGGGCAGGCTTCTACAACAAGTGTAATCTAACCTCGTGTCTAAGTGCGGTTATAGTTTCTAATTACTGTAAACCTAGGCATATTCCTTCTTAAATAATTATTTATGTTCATCGTAGGTTTTTCAATTACAATATTCATTTTCAACAAATTTCAGCAGATTTGTCATTTAACAGATTAAACATCTCCGCATGTTACAGCAGGATACTCACGATTTTATAATCATGTTCTACTAAATCTTAAATTAAGCCTACTGATTTTTATACCCCAAATTATGGTCATAATTCACAATATAGCATTTGCCCCAAGTTTTGGTCAAATTGTACAGTATAGGTTACACCCCAGAGAAAACCCCAATCATGATTCATAATACGAGTTAAGGCCAGATTATAGTTTTAGGTCATTGTATAAATTTTGCCCCAAATCCCAAGTTTTAGCTCAAGGTACAAATTATGCCCAAATTCCCAATCATGTTTCACAATATGAGTTATGCCCCCAAATTAATCATTCCCAATTTCGTGCATTTGCGTCTTCCAGCGATACGCCTAGGCTCTAAGGTAGTCTGGCTATAAAACAAAAAGGGAAAAAGGGGAAGAAGAGAACGAGAATAGGCATAGCAAACAAAAACTAGCATATGATGATATAATAGGCATACTGACATGATTAGGCAACCCAACATAATAAGCATACGGTGACATGATTAGGCAATCTAACAGGATAAGGATATAATAAACAGGCATGATGAGATCTAAATGGTGAATTAGATATACAATTAATAACAGATCTGTTATGGTTTCAAATTACTAGTAGGCATAGGCTTAGATCCACACATATAGGCATGTCAAGATTATATTTTAGGTGTTTATATCTAAAATTAACATAGTCTCACTGTGATTGGATATGAGAAACAGAAGAATTGATTGTAGCTATTGCAGAACAGATCTCTGAATTTGAATAACTTGTTTGTTGAAGAAAAACAGGCTAGATCAAACTACGTTGGAGTAGCACCTTGTCGTCGCCATTGAATTAAATGAATAAAAAAATGGTTCTAGGTTCCTATTTATAGGCTAGGGTCAAGGGTGTCGACAACCCTGTTGTGGTGTCGACATGGGTGTCGACACCCATGTTGTGATGTCGACCCGTGGGTCGACACCCCTAAGGTGGGGTCGACACCCAACGGGCCGATTTCCCCCCGAACTTCGCGCCTCTGATTTTGTAATAATTTGGACTATTTTGACTGGCTTTGCGTGTGTGTGTGTACATATATATAATTCTCTTATGTGCTTATAAACTTCTAGGCTTAATAACATCTTCATATGGTGTCCGTTTTATGCAAACTTGGGGTCTATCTTAAGTAGAATTCCAAGACGAACGCAATGGCACAGTCCATTTTACTTAATTACCAATATTTGATTAAGTATTCTTTAGTTTATTATTTTAATGTGTTATAAAGTTACAGGGTGTTACACATAGCTTATGGTATGTGTAGTCTATTACATGTTATCTACTCGTGTGACCACATACTAACTCCGTTTTCCATGAATTTTGAAACCCTACTTATTTTTTAGATACGGTTGCAATGGAAATGGTTTTATCCAATTTTGAGTCTGTTTTCTCAAAATTTACTCGTTCGATCTCAAATTATTGATCGTTTCATACTTAAATTTCACACGATCACATACTAACTCCGTTTGATGTGAAATTTGAAATTTTACTATAATTTTATGTTTTGAATCCAATAAAATTAGTTTCATCGAATTATGAGATCGTATGAATTTTCTTTATTTTCTAAGCTATTAAAATAATACTAAATTTTCAAATTTTAAATTGAAAATCCTTATATAAATTAATTAAATTTGGAATTTATAATTTTAAATTGGTTCGAAAATTTTATGTTATTTCATTCACCTCCATTTAAAAGAAATCGTCCCCAAATTTGTAACTAAACAAAAACGATATCTAAGAAGTGAGTTTATTTCTCAAACGAGCTGCTCCAAAATAACAAGTCTGCAATTGGGATAAGACTTTCTAATACTATCTTCTTTATCCTATGTATAGTCTCTTGGATTTCCGCCCTACTGCACTTTGACAAATTTCACCTTCTTATTTCTCAATTCTTATATCTCTTTGCCAATTATTTTCAAATGCTCTCTCTTAACTGCTAAGCTTGATGCGATTTACATGTCCTCTTATGCTGCTTCCTCAACAATTAAATCAGGATCATGTACATATCTCCAAAGATGAGAAACATGAAAAACATTATGCATTTCGGACAACCATTTCGGTAACTGAATCATGTAAGCTAGGGTTCCAATCCTTTCCAATATCGAAAATGGACCAATATACTTGGGCGATAATTTCCCTGTCTTCCCGAATTAGATAACTCCTCTCAGTGAAGAAACTTTTAAGAAACACTTGATCTCCAACTGCAAATTCTAAATTTCTTCTTCCTGAACTGCATAACTCTTCTGTCTGCTTTGCGTCGCTTTTAATTTCTTCTTTATGAAGTCAACTTTATCTGTTGCCTCACGGATCATGTCTGGACCTAATACAAGTTGGTTCCCAGACCCAATCCAACATGCAGGAGATCTGCAAGGTCAACCATACAATGCTTCAAAAGGTGACATCTTAATACTTTCTTGGAAGTTATTGTTATAAGAGAATCCACAAGATGCAAGTGATCTTCCCATGATCCTACGAAATTAAGGATACTGGCTTACAAAAAATCTTCCAAGGCTCAATTCACTCTTTTAGTATTCCCATCTATTTGAGGGCGATAAGCAGTGCTAAGGCTCAATATTGTCCCAAATGCTGACTGAAATGCTTCCCAGAACTTACTAGTAAAGATCCGATCTCAATCAATTACAATACTGCTGGGTATTCCATGTAGTCGGACTATTTCCTTCACATACAATCGAGCAAGACTGTCAGCTATTCTTTTTGATCTTACAGGAAGGAAATGAGCACTCTTCTTCAGACAATCAACTTTAACCTAGATACCTTCATTAACTTTCCTCATTTGAGGAAAACCCTCGATAAAATCCATGGATATCTAGTCCCACTTCCACTCTAGAATTTCCCATGGTTGAAGTAATCCAACGACCTTATGTTGATTGCTTTTAACCAGTTAGTAAGTTGGGCATTTTCTAACATATATCAAGATATCTCTCTTCATTGATTTCCACCAAAACGTACACTTAACGTATCAATACATCTTATGAAAACCTAGATGGTTACTAAGCTTGGACTTATGACACTCACCCGGTACTTCTCTTTTAAGCTCTTGAATATCCAGAATGCACATTAGACCTTTCAAACTCAGAACTTCTTGATCATCAATCTTAAAGTTTGAGACTTCATCCTCTTGAATTCTTTTGCAGCTTTTCTGAATAAATTCACCATCCTTCTACTGGACAGAAATTTTATTAGTCATGGTAGGTGTAATAATCAAATGAGCAACAATAACATGCTTCCTACTGAGCGCATCGATTACAACACTGGCTTTTACCGAAGTATAAAGTATATCAAGGTCATATGCTGCCAAAACTCCAACCAACGTTGCTGCCTCATGTTCAAGTCCTTCTGTGTAGAAAGCTACTTTAATGATTTATGATCAGTAAAGAGCTCAATCTTCTCACGCAACAAATAATGCCTCCAAATCTTCAAGTCGGATATAATTGCAAGTAATTCCAAGTCATGAGTGGCATATTTCTTCTCATATGGTTTCAACTGTCTGCTTGCATTAGCAATCACATTTCCTTTCTACATTAATACTGCACTAACTCCTTCTCTTGAAGCATCCTTGTAGACAGTTAGATCCTGATTGCCGTCAATAATTGTTAATATCGGGGCAGTGGTTGGCCTCCATTTAACTCGTGGAAAGATTTTTCACACTTAGGATTCCAAACAAATTTAGTGTGCTTCTTGGTCAGCTTCGTCAAAGGACTGGATAACTTCGAAATATCCTTTATGAACTTCCGATAGGAAATGGATAACCCAAGAAAGCTTCTAACTTCTGTAGGGGTTCCTGGTTACTTCCAACTTTGGACGGCAACAATCTTACTTGGATCTACCGAGATTCCTTCTTTTGATACCACATGCCCAAGAAATTTTACTTTGTCTTCCAAAAACGACACATAGAAAATTTTGCCTTCAATACATTTTTCCTCAGAATTTCCAGGACCATTTCCAAATGCTTCATGTGCTCTTCCTCTGTCTTAGAGAAGATAAGGATGTCATCAATAAAAATTAGTATGAATTTGTTCAATACCTCTCGAAACACCTGGTTCATCAAGTATACAAAGTAAGTAGGGGTGTTGCATAGTCTGAAAGGCATTACTAACCATTCATAAAACAAGTTAGGTCCCCTAAAAGCTATCAAAGGAACACAATCTTATGCAATCCTTAGCTAATGAAATCCTATAGCTAGGTCCACCGTTGAAAATACTTAAGCTTCGTTCAAGCGATCCAACAAATAATCGATGTGAGGGAGTGGATATTTATTTTTGAGGGTTTGTTTGTTGAGATCACAATAGTCTATGCATAGTATGAGGGAACCATCAGACTTTCGAACGAATACATAATTTTTCGCTATTTTTACTTGGACCCTCACATGGTATTTCTATATAATTTCCGAAATTGGTTTTTACCTTACTAACTCTTTCATCACATTTAACATCAACTTTGTATTGAATCGGCCAATCCATTCTAAGTATAATATCAAACTCTGTGAAATCAAAGATAATCAAATTGAATGGAAATCAATAACGCGAATAAGAGATAAGTACTCTACAGTGTAAACAAAGGTTAACGGAGCCTCATATTGGATTTCTAATGCAAATGGGTTCTTCAAAAATTTTAAGGTCTAGGTTTTGTTTCTTAGCCATCTTGCTTGAAATAAAACTACTTGATGCATCAGTATCAAGCAATACTTTAACTGGAATATTTTTAATGGTAAGTGTACCTTCTAGAACATCAGTCCCCCTCCTACCAGGCGAGGTTGTCAGAACATCTTCCAAGTTATAGACATGATCCACTTCCGTTTTCTTCAATAGCGGGCAGTTGGGTCTTATATGGCCAATCCTGTGGCATTTATAGCATTCTCTGTTATCCTGATACTTCTTATTGGACTCTGACTCATTCCTTTTCTGCCTCCTCGGAGATTTGCAATCCTTTTAAAAGTGTCCCTTTTTGTTGCAATTAAAGCATGTGGCGACCTTTGACCATTTCTCCTTAGATTTACTCCCTTCCTTACTTTCTTTGGGTTTCTTACTGTCAAACTTTCTGTTCTTTCCATAATTTCCTTTCTCTTTGTCTTCCAAGGAATTTTGCTTGTCTATAGACTCATAACGACTTTCCATTTCTACCATTTCAGTAATTGGAAGCTTTATATGAGCGGTCACTTACTTTTGTACCTCCTCTACAGACCATCGATAAACCTGACATTCTTCTTAACTGAAACCTAAATAAATTATGGGCCCAAGCGGGAAAGCTCATTAAGCTTACTCAAATATTCCTGAATAGTCAAGTCCCCTTGTTTCAGATTGGAGAATTCATAGTACAGAGGGGCTATTGCTTCAGATGGTATAAACCTTTCTTCAAAGACTTTCTTAAAGCGATCCTAAGTCAAATTTCCTTCTAGATTTCCCATTGTAGCCATCTCCCACCAAATCAAAGCTTCGTCTTTCAATAACCAGGAAGCCAAATACCTTTTATGCTCTCCAATCAGTCTTAATCCTATGAAAATTCTTTTGCAATAACGTAGCCAAGCTTGTGCTTCGATAACCGACTTCTTTCCAAAGAACGGTTGCCCTCCTAGATTCTTATACTTCTTTGCTAAGACTTCCAAATCTGGTTCTGGTTGTGGTGGCACAACAACCTCATTGGCGGATCTTATGGGGCCGGGTTGTTCAACTGCAACATTACCCTTTCCTCTTCCTCTACTTCTTTTGCCGCTCATTTTCCAATATATCTGCATAGCAAGAAAAGAGTTAGGAAAGCAGAAAATATATCTTAAGAAATTCATAAAGCATAGAGACATATATAAACAGAAACGTGTCTATAAAGTGTGTTTGTTATTCTACTGTACTAATACTAGGGTATTGCTAACCCTATCTCTAATGAGCAAAGCTAGTCCTGGCACTTATGATGACTAGTGCGGTTTATTCAATTATGCCCCCATTGTAAACAGTTGTGCGATGATACAAGATAATATCCTAATTTACAAGCTAATAATTTTTTTTGAAACCTCAATGCTGCTATTAAATAATAGTACAAACAAGATAGATAAAACAATATGGTTATATTGGAGAAAGTTATATATAATAAGTCCAAATACGAAGAAATTTTACGTACAAAACTTAACTTGTTCTTATGTCAAAATCCATAAGGTTGAAAATAAAAATATCACTGCTTCCACTTAAATCAATGTTTTTATAATATAATATCAGATTAAATGCTCTATGAAGAAACGGTCAAGTAAATAAATTTCTGTAATTTAGATAAATTTTTATTTCATTTAGTAAAATGAAAATTTTAAAAGCGGATTTTTTTGAAAAGACCATAAGCCTCTCAGAATGTACTAAGATAAAGATATATTAGAACCATATGAAAAATAAAATTTCATTTTAAAAAATTAGGTTGAAAAAAAAGATTTTGTAATAAGTTTAAGATTTTTAAATTGAAAAATACAATATGAACTAAAAAAACTTAAAAGGACAAATATCGGTAGGGAAAATTGGAGGGAAAAAAATCTTAGGCATATAATTGATAAAAAATTACATAACGGGACTAGAGATCAAAGAAAACTACAAATCACTACTCTTTTTTTTATTTTTTGGTGAGTGCAGATGACTAGCAACTTTGAAATAACAAGCTTCAAACCATTAACTACTATTTTAGGCTTTTAAAAATAGCTTATCGTTTAGAAATAACAAACAAAATAGTAATTTATCCCATATAATTAGTAAAGGCAGCCTATCTATTAACAATGCAATGTTGTCTTACATTCAAACGCGCTTGATTGACTATGTATTTGTTCTAGTTTGTACAAATCTAGCATACAAATGCTGTAAATTAATTGAAGTTTAAATGAGCAAATGCAACGTTGGAAATATTTTTTATCGAACTGCTATGTATAATCTTGAAATTCACATGTAAAGCACTATTTATATGTCTGTAAGAAAGTGGGATTCCTAATTAAAAAAAGTAATTTAGATTTGGGTTAGGGTTACTTACTTCCAATCATAGAGCTTTATATTCCTCTTCGTTGCACTTCTTTTTTCTTCAGCGCCTCTCCTTCTTCTTCCTTGAACTCACTAACTTTTCTCCAACGTTCACAAAGTCGTGTTTATCTTCTTTATGTGATTTCTTTCAGCCTGCATGTTTTCTTATAATGTCCGCCTGTGTTCCTTTATGCCCTAACGCATTGTAATGCCCCATGCAATGGCCTAGTTAGCACTGGGCCACGGCCGACTATGATAATGAGTCACTCATCCTAGGATACTACTGATCCTATCTCTGATGAGTCCTTTAATATGTTATATCCCAGAACTAAGGTTAACCCTCAGCTCTAATACCAAATGAGACAATCCGTTCTCCCGATATGCAGAAAAAGATGGCCTTTAGGATATAACACATTAATATAACAGTAGAAGATAAAAGTTTGTATTAAACATCAAAATACAGACCAAATTACATCAGTGTTTCATCATAGTTAATATGTCCCATTGGATCCAAATATCATACATTACAGTGGAAATAATTAAATATATGCACAACAGAAAAAAAGATAATTTGACATGATGGAATCTTAGAGAGAGTCCTAAAGAACATTCTAATCCTGCTCCAAATCCAAAACCAGCTTTACCATATAGCTTCCAAATATAAATAGACACAGCTTCTAACAGTAGTTTAACTAATAACCTATTTACTGGCCTGGCTGTGTGGAAATAAGGGCACCCGAGTTTGCAAGGGAAAAACAAACTATGAGTCAGTCATGGGACTAGTACGAGAAACTCTAATTAGTTATTATTAACTTTTATAAAAGTAAGGCATATCATTGGACCACACCTCATAACATAGAATAGCTTTTCTCCACACGAATACCGATGCATGAACCTCGCAATGCTTTAAAGAAAAATGAAACCATTATAAGACTCAAGTCCCATCACGTAATGCAATGTAAACCAGAGGATAGAGTTTTACCTTATAATGGTCAAACATGCTTGATATGAGAAAATTATCTTGATAATGATATTATTATTAATGTCTATGTGTGGAAATCACTTTTGAAAATAAATGTATAAATCTTAGCTCACATAATGCCCCATCCTATTATGTTGGCTACATAGTTCACGTCTGAAAATACGAAGTCTCGTATTGGAAATTGGATTCCGTCAATGAACCAAGGCATAGGATCTTCCTTAACCATTCGGAACATTCTAACAAACGTCCCAGGACTCATACACATGTGATCCTTTAGATGGCAGAGCTGACCAGCACTAAGAGGCTGATTAGGATCTTTCATGAACATAACGTTCCACTGGTTGTATTTGACCATCATCCGAGGCACCTCATCTATCATCTACATAAGTAAACCTGCCTGGCCTTCATACCATGTCATCACTTTTCAGCTGGAGGGAAACGTTAGTCCATATCTCTAGTGTCCATCATCCTGTTTTTAGCTCATTCCGGAGTGTGAGGCCCTAGAGTCAATGTCCACAAAGATCATCTTTTCAACAATAGCTTTGATCTATCTGCCAGCAGCACTTAGCATGCCACATTGTCAATCCACAACATATAATCAATGTCTATTAATATATAACCCTTTGAGTACATAGTCTCAAAGGAGCGTGTTAAGATAAGAGAATAACTTGTCCACCACCAACTGATATAGCACCAATAGAAAGCAATGGGTTATATTGTAAAATAAAACATCAGACACACATTTCGTTTACAAGTTTTTTCTAGGTTTGAACGAAACCGTAGTCACCTTAGCAATTAAGGAGAGAGAACCTTGCACATCCAGACAATCAACAAGTACGTTCAGACTACTGCCACTATAACCCCTTAACGGGAGCTTCCCATGTCCAGGGGATCAACAAGCAATCCATTTGATGTGAAGATTTCAAGTCTTCCACCATCTTCAACTTTTAAATCATCGTATAATTATTCGAAATGGGTTAAATATGTTCTTTTTGAAATAATTAGTGCCAATACGAAATCATTTTTGGACTATTAACCCCCCAATTAAGTCTCCTTTAATTGCAAATCATCTCATAAAATTAAATCTTATTATCACATTTGGTTAAGCTATTTAGGCTTCCAAAATCATCTATTCAATTCTATTAACCTTATAAAAAGGTTTACCCAAGGTTCATATTCCATTTGTCAATTAAAAATCCTTATCTCAAACGTTTCTAAAAAAAGGCCATATAAAGGCGTTACAAAATAGCCGATATCTACTTAATAGGTTTTTATCATTCGAAACCATATATATTTGGTTCAAACCTCTTTCAAATAATTTATTATAATTTATAATAATTTTTATCCTATTTTTATTTATTTAAAAATATGCCATTTCAATCCGATGACGTTTCTGGTCATATAGTTGCACTAGCGCTGTTTTTATTCAAATTTGATTTGAAAATATTTTACAATCTAACTTTTAAATTTCAAAACTCTACATATAACTTGAAATCTCTCTTCATTACGAACCAAATAGTTTTGGTTTCTGAAGGTCAGATCTCCCGGAACATCAATTTGAAGTTACAGGTCGAAATTCGCGAACTGCCGCTTCACAACGAGTTTTTTTCAAACCGACTTCGATTATTATTAAAATCGAATCGAGTTCCCTTTAAAATAGTTTATTAACTATATAAAAATTTCTGAAAACTATATTTTCCATTTTCAACTCAAAATTCAAATATTCCATTAAACGACTATTACAATATTATTTTATTATTAAAATAATATTATTTTACAAACTTCATTATTTTGAACCCAAATTTTCCTGACATCCATTATAAAAATAAATAAGATGGTTTTGGAAAGAAAACCTCTTTTAAACATTTCCCCAATACCCTAAACGACCTTCACTTATTTCGTTTACTATTTATTTTAAAATTAAAACTTCGATAGGCCATAACCTGCTTTTAATTTCTCTAAAACCATTTCTTTCTTTTGCAAAAAATACTTGAAATAATTTTTACTATACGTCTATGAAAAATCGAATAACAAAATCTGATTTATTTTTCTCCCATTATTATATTAATAAAATATTTATTGAAATTGTTTTAATGAATGAAGACTTAACCGATGAGCCAATAATCATTTTATTTTTCCATTTTAACCATGGTAATCACATACCATGTTATCAATAACCATTATACCATTATCATGATTATCGTGACATAGTTCATACCATATAAGCCTTAAAACATTAATGCTTATATGATTTTGTCAATCAATAGATTAACCGCAATTCACAATCAACAACAATCATATGCATTTAATAACAAATAGGGTGCATACCCATATCAATCAACCAATATCAAGTTAATTTCCATTTCAATGACCATTTAAGGTTCAAACTCATTTCAATGTCCATAAATTCAGTTCTATGTGTCATATATGTAAGTGACTATATATGCTTCAGTTAAAAATCGTATCCTTCCTAACCTAAACATTTCCATACCATAACATGAACTTATGTAATCAATCATAAGTCATTATATAACTCAATCGAGTTCACAAACATTACTTATCAATTAACTAATCTATTTCGGTTCAAATTTTCTCACCTAGGTTTCCACTCCTCCTAACTATGATTATAGGATGTTCTAGAGATTCTAAACGATTTCAGCAGGCTTACGACCTCATCGAAATTTTTGGAAAATTATTTTGGGAGAAGTTTGATGCTATGAGGTTACAAAAATTATGGGAGAGTGAGTGGACGTTAATTTTTTTGGAGGAATGAAGAGGGATTTATGGCAAATAGGGCTCGAGGTTTGAGCTAGGTCCCAGCGGATGGTACACACACGGGTGGGGCTGAATGGGCTGTTTTAGGGGTTTTAAGGGAGAGAGAGGTGTTGTAGTGGAGTTTTAAGGGGTTGGAGAGGAGAAAGGGAACCCATGGCGGCGGTTTGGGTGGCCGAAGGACGTGGATGGCGGGTGGGTGAGGCTAGGGCAGTGTGGGGCTGAAGGGGGGAGGTGGTAGAGAGGAAGAAGAGTGAGGAGTGGAGAACAGAAACGAAAATGAAAAGTGAAAAAGTGGTGTAGGATTTGTATTTATAGGTAAATCTAGTTTCCATGAATCAATGAGGTGTCGACACTAAGTAGAAGGGAGAAAGCACACCATATTATCACCATTGCATGACAACTCAAAGAAAACACACTTTCAAGATAACCGATTTAAGTGTGAACGCATAGCTTATGGTACGTGTAGTCTATTACACATTAACTACTCATGTGACCACATACTGATTCCGTTTTCAACGAAATTTGAAACCCTGCTATATTTTTCAGATACAATTCCAACGGAACTAGTTTCATCGAATTCCGAGTAAGTTTTATCAAAATTTACCTGTTCGAGTGTAAATTATCGATCTTTCATATTTGAATTTCGCACGGTCACATACTAACCCCGTTTGACATGAAAGTTAAATATTACCATAATTTTATGTTCTGAATCCGATAAAATTGGGTTTTTGAATTCCGAGATCATATGCAAAAAAATATTTTATAGGCTATTAAAATAATACTAAATTTTCGAATTTTAAACAAAAAATCCTTATATAAATTAATTTAACTTGGAATTTAAAATTTAAAATTGATTCCAAAATTTCTGGTCATTACATTATGCATATAAGACTTCCTCCGAGTCTAGCTTCCCCCCCGAAGCGAGTACTAGCACAACATCAAACGACAAATAATGTGTCAAAGGCTTCCAAACAGTGACACAAAATGTGAAAGAAATATGTCCCATACTTCATGTTTCATTAATCGTTTTACTACTAGACAGCCTACTTCACACTGGACATCAAATAACTTCAATCAGCAAGTCTGGAATTAACTGATATAACTTATGCACATATCCCATACAACGTTATTGATTATATCGTTTATATCACGTTCTCGCATCTCGAAGGTCTAAGAACGTGTTTATATATATGGAAAATACTTGGTCTTGTGAAAACGAGATTATAATAACGATTTTCAAAACGCATGGCTTATTTCTTTAAAATCCTTTATAATTCCAACTATTTATGTATAACATTACCTTGAGACGATTTATATTTAAAACCAAAACGATGAAAATCGGCTGTCCTCAAATCTATAGGAAAGTCTATATATGAATAGTTATTTATAAAGCCAATTTATAAACATGCACGTGTCTCCAATCCATCAAATTCAACACAAATAACATAGCTCAAAATTTCATTACAAATCAGCAAATCTGAAATACAGATTGAATGTGATATAGGCTTACATTAACAAGATTGAAACCATAGTGAAATTATCATCGAACAACTTAGGAACTCATCAAGAAAACCAAATCATAAATTGAAAATTATAAAACACCAAATCAATCAAGTAACGGGAGTTGCCTGTGCAATAACTCGACATTAGGTCGACCATGGTTGAATAATAGAATCATGGTATTTGTTAAGAATCTACAACCTTGTTTTGATTTTAATACATATACATATATATATACCAAAAAATGAACACATATGTATATACACTTAACAAATAGTTCAAAAAGAGGTTAGTGGATTAATCCATGTCCCTCCAAGATGTCATCTTCCATCATGATGTTTAAGTTTGGCACAGTATATAAGGCATGGATTATTTCACTTAGAACCTTGGTAGGAAAACTAACCAAAACTAATTTACTTAGCAACTAAACCTTCTCCTCTTGTGTTGTACCTATCCAACGCTCTTTTTCACTTAGGATCCTAGTGTGCCTATGTATAAATATGAGGCTACATTCACTTGCATTTCCCTTCCTTTTTTTCCTTTTCCATTTTCTCTCGTTTCTCCCATTTCTCTCTCTCTCCCTTATGGCCTAGGGCTCCACCACCGAAGCCACCTCGGTACTCTCCTCCCTTGGTCATCCACCGCCAACGTACCCCCTTCTCCTCTAAGCAGTGGACCCCTCTCACCTCAAAACATCTTCACACCCCTTAGAAACCCTAAACACTCCCTCCTTTACCTCCTCTCTCACCACATCAGACCACCACCCCCTTCAACAACCCCCACCATTGCCCACCGCCCTCACATGGACCCCACCTAAATTGTTTGAGCCCCTCAAACCCAACAATTCGAACTTTAGCTACCTAAACCCAATATATACTCGTATATATTCAATCTATATTTTGTTAAACCCATATGTGTTGAAGTTCGGTTTGATCAGAGTTTAATAACTCACAGTGACGTCGAAAAGCTGTCGGATTGGATTTGGATTGCATAGGAGTCCTACATTTAAAGTTACAAAGAAGTGAATAATTTATTGTAGAAATTATGCACGTAAAGGGCTAAGTAGTGTATGGTTGTTAATATTAAATCGTGTTAGAATTTAATAATAATTGGTGAAGTAAAGATATGATCTTTTAAGTGATAGTTATATGGATACTCAAGTAGATAACAACCTATGATGATATATGTATGGATATTGGTTGTTGGTTGTGGATATTAACCTTATTGGGTTGTGGAATACTGTATTAAATAGTAATGGGTTATTGGATATTACTTTGTTAAGTTAATGACACCTTATTTGGTTGCTTATGGATGTTATTATGGTTGTTTATGATGTGCTATATGTTACCGTGATTAATTATACTGAAAAAGTTGGACTATTGGGTTATTGGTTAAATCTCCATTGAATAAAGTAATTTATTGAGTATTTTATTCATTCAAATAATAAGTGAAAAATAATAGTTCGAATTTGATATCCGACATTTTATAGAAATGAAATTAAAGTCATTACAATAAACTTTTATAAAAGAAAGAAATTGATTTGGTAAAGTTAAAGACAAGTTAGGGCATGTTAAAGTTTAAAAATTGAAAATAAATCGGTTTAAATTCAAATAGAAAAATGAAGTTTGGTTTTGTTATACAAATAAAGTAAAAATATCGAATTTATTGTTCTGTTAGTCTTATATATTATATAGTTTGACTTCAACAAATTTTGGGTTTCAAAAGATGAAGTTTGAAAAATAATATTATTTTAATGATTTAAAAAATATTATAATAATCAAATAATGGAACATTTGAATTCAAAATTAAATATTGGATGTATAGTTTAGAAGATTTATTAGATATGTTTTATATAATCAATAAATTATTTTGAAGGCAACTTGACTCGATTTTGAATATAAGTTGAAGTATGGTCTGAAAAGGACTAGTTGTGCAGCGGTAGTTTGCGAATTTCGACCATTGACTTAAAATTGCGTACCAGAAGATCCGACCATTGGATTTTCCTGAAACGAAAAAAGGTTGGGTTTGAAATGAAAATAATTTTCAAATGAAAAGAAAAGTTTTAAGGTCTGACGGTTAGATCTTAAATTAAGTCCAAATCAATTTTCCAGAAAAATCTTGTTTTTGCAGTTTAAGTACCAAAATTGGATTTTCTTTATAAAGGCCAAATAAAAATGAGGAAAATAATTATAAACTATAATAAATGAATTAAAAGAGTTTTGGACCAAACTTATGAGGTTTTGAACGATAAAAACCTATTGACCAGAAATAGGTCATTTTGCAATGCCTTTTGTAACGGTTGGAAGTAACGTTTTGGATTGAAGGTTTTAAGTTCCCAAATTAATATAAACCTTGGTAAACCTTTTTATACGATTAATAAATTATTTTCAGGAAGATTTTGGAAGTCTAACGGCTTAACTAAGTTTAAGAATGAGTTCAAACCTTATGAAATGTGTTCCAATTGAAGTAGACTTAATTGGGATTTAATAATCCAAAAGGATTTTGTTTAGATGCTAATTATTTCGAAAAGACTAAGTTCAAACCATTTCGAATAATTACATGACGAAATGAAGCAATCAATGATATTGAGGAAGACGATGGAAGACCGGTACTCTTCACATTGGATGAGTTGCTTGTTGATGTCTCTGGGTAGCTCCCATGTTGAGATTATAGTAGCAACAATCCGATTGTACTTGAAGAGATATGAATTGTAAGGGATTTCACACTAGGAGGGGTCCTGGAATAAAGTGCTTCGGTTTCGTTCACAACCCAGGACGAACTTATAAATGGATGTATGTGTGGCATTGTACTTTATGTCATACTAAATTGGTTTCTATTGATGATATATCAGCTAGGTGGCGGAGGATCTATCCTTTTAGCTTAATACTCTCCTCTAAGACATATGTACTTAGAGGGATATATAGTAATAGACACCGTTTATATGTTGTAAATTGACAGTGTGGCATGCTAAGTGCTGTTGGCAAATAGATCAAAGCTTTTGTTGAAAAGTAGAATTTTGTGGAACGTGACTTCAAGGCCTCACAACCTAGAAATGAGACGATACAGGATGAAGTACCACAAAGTTAAGGACTAATGTTTCCTTCTAGTTGAGAAAGTGATGTTATGGTATGCAGCCCAAGAAATTAACTTATGTGGAGATGGATCGAGGCGCCTCGGATAATGGTCAGTTACGACCGAGTGACATTGTATTCGGGAGAAACCGAACTACACCTGGTATAGGTAGGCCGGCTTTACCGGTACAGAGAAGGGGATCCTCTAATGGTTCCCCGAACATCCTGCTGAGGTGTACCCAAGTAGTTTATGGAAGATCCTTTTCATTGGTCATTGCTGGAACCCAAATTCCAATACAAGCCTGTACGGTCTTAGTTGTTATCTATGTATGTAGACGTAATATATGGGTACCTACGTCTGCTAGATTTATACATTTATTTTTAAAATGTTTTCAAAGATAGACATTAATGATAATATAAAATGATTTTTGCGTATTAAGAATATTTGGTTATCAAAAGGTAAAACTTGCTCCTAATGGTGTGCGCTTTCATTGTGTCATGGTATGCGAGTCTTATGATAGCTCCACTTTCTAAAGAAAACATTGTGAATTTTCTGCACTGACATTCATGTGGAAAAAGTTGTTCCGTGTTAAGCTACATGGTCTTATGAATTACCTTACTACCCTTATAAATGCAATTGTATTAAGCTTCTCACACCAGTCCTATGACTAGCTCGTAGTTTTGTTTTTCCATTGCAAACTCGGGTGCCCTTAGTTTCCACATGGGCAGCCTAGTATTCAGGTTAGTAATTAAGTCCATTTTAGGAGCCATGTATGGAAGATATTTATGGAAGCTAGTTTTGGATTGGAGCAAGATCATAAGCTAGATGTTCCTTTTGGATTCTGTCTGAAGACTCTATCATGTAGTTATATTTCTATTTCCATTATTCTATACAATGTTTGATCTTGTCGGTTGTCTTAACTCTCTGATGTATTTCCGATGTAATATGGTGTGCATTATAATGATTTAGATGCAATTTTTATTTCCGTTGTTATTTAATGTGTTTTACTCTAGAGACAATCTGTTCTTCCAGAACTTGGAATATCCATACAGGAATGTCGTGGATGTATTAGTGT
>JASFAX010002309.1:0-46478 GCA_030737875.1 Allium sativum
TTTCTAATGAACCACCTAATGCTTACATCGTGGATGAGATAAATTTTGCTAGCAAACCGCTTAATTCCCTATGTTATGGAATTCATTTGGTGGTTTTCTATTTTGTTTGCTTACTATTTGCACAAGCAAAGCTTCTCTTACTACTCCATTTTGAATTAATCTCTACTATGGTTTAACTACGCATTTCCCTAACAACCAATTTAGCAAAATAAATTTGACATTTTACAACCTACCTTAATGTCACGATGGCGAGCACATTCAGCCAATGTGTAACCTCTCCTTCCTATTGACCGTTGGGATTGATGTCGACCCAATAAATATAAAACTGCTACCCTTAGTGATTTGTCCTTGCATCCATCTCGATTGCGTAATTTATCTAGCCAACCCTCATCCTTTTAGATTACCTATTGTAATTAAGGAAATATCCCCATTGAATAACTTAAAGCAGACTCAACCGCTGATGGACCACCCATGCCTACATCACCAAGTTATTCTAACTTGGGGTACTCCTCTACACGTAACCGCATTTTCCATGGGTCCTAGGATTAAGTAATCACAACCGTCGTCACTATGAGCACTAGGCCTCTTATATCCTAGTGAAGATTATACTTATTTATACATTGCCAGGACTAGAATGCTCATATTCTTATCTTTATCTGCTTGTTTCCGACTCCATCGATATTTACATATCGTCTTTAGGACGAGCCTAATCAAATTACCGCATCTGATCCAGTCTTTAGCCACTATGTTTCACCCATATTACATGCAATGGACAAGCCAAATTGCATACTTTACAAATTTACCCAAATTCATCTTGGTCGCATTTATGAGGCTATATATACAACTTCTTACTTATGTGTACTTCTTCTTTGCCTTAACCATTCTTTTTCACATATTTACCGTTTATTTAGGCTCTTAGTCTTCAGTCCCATCATTATGCATTTATCTTATTTTGTAACCATATATATTTACCATTTCACATTCATTAGTTATTATTATCCTTGCCATTTTCCCTTTTTATTCCATTTTCTTGCTCTTTCTATGTTTTTCACTTCTACCATTATACTAATTCCCAATTCCTTCAACCTTTTTGGTTTATTCTTTTTCTTAACATTTCATTTCTGTAACCTACCATATTTTAATAAATCAAAACTTATTTTTACCCTTAATTACTACACAGTTTATTTCCATATTTTCCCTAAAAAGAGAAGCTTTGTGCAGTGTTAATAATTACTGGGAATTCTCTCTTTATTTATTGAAATAGGCAATAATTTTTTTGGTAATTACCTTTATTTTGTACATCTTTTTCTTTTGGGAAAATCTTATATTCATTCCTAATAAATCCACATATTGCATTTTTTTCGAGAATTTGACTTAAATGAAATACAAAATTCTAGTTGCCTTAATATTCATTCCAATAAACTAAATATTAACCAAAAGACGAAACAAAACTTATTTCATGCTTTAAATTTAGAGACTAACATTTTTCCAATTTATTTCAATCCAAGGACGTAAATAAACAATGTAAATACCCTTACATGTATTTCTCATAGGAAACATTTCCATAATTGCAATTTTAGCTTGTGGAATATTTTCATTCATGGAATTTTAAAATTATAATTATTTAATTATACAAATGGATAGATTCATAATGATATATTCTACCATCATATAAAAACGTATAATTTACTCATTCATCTTGGTAGCTTTTTAAATCTCTAGATTTTAAGCCTATATCTAACCCTATTATATGTATTGTGACGCCCCACCTCGAGAACCACACTAAAAAGAGTATTGCTAGGTAATAACATCTGCTAGTGTAGAGAATAGGTCTAGTTAGGAGTGACCATCTATGAGTCACGTATTAAACATGTATCGAGTATGTTGATTTAGTGCTCTTTTTTTCTTACCACAAGTCGATTGACATACTTAATTTAGCTTAATATAATACTAGGTGGATATTAGATCTATTTAAAGCTAAACATAATGGCAATGTATACCATAGACATAGAACAACAGGCATAACTATAACTATATATATACACACACACACACATCAAGTACAATACACAATGATACACAAGTGAGTAGTTATACAAACCACAAATATATACAATATGTACCAACAAAAGAATATGTTCATATCAGAGTCACGATAGTAAACTACACAAAAATATGCCTAAGTGTCCTAAAAATTTGACACAAAATTCCATAGCCGAAGCAAGCTAGGCGGGGAGTAGAAGGAGTCTATCCTTGAACAACTCGGTCTAACGCGGGTACATAAGTCAATCTAGATTAAAAGAGTTAGTTAGAGAAAGATAAGTAAAGGTAACAACACATGATAAGTGTTTCGTCTAAATAAAGAAGAAACACTAAAACTAACGTAATCATGATACATAAGGGAATAATACACAAAGGACTCAAGTATGATTCTCATGAAAGTGAAAGTTCACGGCGCATTAGTATTATCATCAACACAAATATCATAAGCTCGAGGCTTAGGTATGTATAAAAAGGAAATCTCTAATCTTGTAAACACAGTGATGGAAATCCCGAAATAGTAACACATAGAACTAACTTAGGAGTTCAAATCACAAAATAGAATCACCATACACAAAATTCTCAAATTATTTATATGTATATAAATTCATATTCATAAAATGTTAATATATATTGGAAACCACAAATTCTAGAAATAAGTGATTAATGGAATCTAAAAATAACACAAAAAAAGAATCCATATCAGAAATTGAGAGTATAAGCTATGATGCACGTGCATATCACAAATAGCTGAAGCCTACCGAGTACTATTAACATAAATACGACGCATAATACAAATGACTCGAAGGTCTAACACAAATGACTCGATGGTTTAACATAAATAACCTATGACTCGATGGTTTAACATAAATAACCTAAAGGTCTAACACAGATGAATGTATCACTGATTCTCAAATAGTAACCCAAATAATGGTAATGGTGCATCCCATACCACACACTTTAACTTATCGGTTTAATATACGACAGTCAATTTGACAATTATGTAGCTTCAATCGAACAAGTCTAGAATTAAATGATATAAAAAAAACTTTGTGTCCCATACCACATGGTTTACTATATCGTTTAAGTCGCATTCTCATTATCTTGAAGAGTGCAAAAACATTTAGTTTATATAAAAATACTTCGTTTGAGAAAACGAGTTTAAAAATGATTTTGCAAACTATTTGTAAATCATTTTAGGAAAAGTATCTTTATAATAGTGGAAAAAACTAGTTTGGATAAATAAATATTTTCATAAATTGACTTAAAGAAATATTCAGTTTGAATCAAAATTCTATGAAAATTGGTTTAGAAATCACATGCACAAAATCAACAAAAACTCAATAAAACACATAAAATCGAAACACATAAAACTCACCAAAACTTGTTAATTTGTTATACGAAGTGATATTTAAATTTTCGTTATTTGATATTTGAAAATAGCCATATAAACTCAGCTTCAGAAAAGTCTTTAAAGCTCAAAGCAACCAACCATTCAAAGGTAATCAATCACATAAAATCAGACTTAAATAAGCACCAACAAAGAGTGTCTAGGTCGACCCAAGCCACAACATCGGTCAACCTTAGGGTTGAGGTTGACCTACGACTATGTCAATTTGACTGTGGGTTAACCCTAGAGAGGTTTGGATTGACCTTTAGTAGCAATATAACAGGCAATGAACTACCCTGTTCATATCCAATTTCATGCAATGTTCTAGTAGGCTTTCAAATGAAATTCAGATGTAAGATTTAGTAACATGCAGGCTACAATCCAGAAAAATTTAGCATGATTCCAGTGTAAACGAAAATTCTATAATTTCAAAAGAAAGACCCAAACAATGGACTCACTATAAACAAATTCTTTTATTTTTGTTTATACTAATGAACATAGAGCACAAAAACCACGATGTCGATACATATAACTTAATTAAAATAGAATGCATAAGTTTTTACTCACCTTTGATTTAGAAGTGATGAATTAAGCACGAATTAAGTAAAGCATTATAGGTTTTGATCTTGAAAGGACCTGTAAAAGCTTCAGGAACCTAGAAAGGATAAATTAAAGACATGCAAAGGCATATGTATTTTACAGTAAAACAATTTTCTCAAATTTGAGAAAAAGAGAACCAAATGTCTGGTTTTGATGTGATTACCTAGTTAGAAATTAGATTTGCAAGCTTACATTCAATCTTTACCTTTGTTGGCTTTAATTTAAGGTATTCGAGATGTGTTTATATTTTTGTTTTCTGGATTTTTACACAAGAGAAAGAAGAACCATTTGTGAAAGATATGTTTCTTCTATTTTCCAGACTTCTCACTTTCTTTATTCAGCTAAAGGACTAGTTTTGGGTATAATTAGCTAAGGTTAGTTAAATATAGCTTAATAAAGTTATTTAATTATCATTTAAGCTATATTTGGCCTAAAACACACACTTTTGTTCAATTTTGATCCGATTTAACATCATTTGCTCATAAATTTTGCATTTTTGAACTTACAAAATTATATGGATATATTTAAAAACCTTTTATACAATTTCTAGCATTATTTTGGATTACAGTTTAGCTAAGTGTTGGTTTTGAAGAAAAAAATTTGTCCAAAACCAGCAGTTTTAACAACTAATTTTATACAAAACACATCATCTTGTCAAAATAAACACCAAACCTTGTTAAAAATATTTTAACGCTTTATTTATTGATTTTTAATCCATATTTACATTTTATATTTTATTTGCAACTCAAATGAACTAAGAAAACACAATTTCGTACTAAAAGTCATTGTTTGATCATAGTTCACAAATTATTGGATTGGGACACAAGAAAATTCTTTAAACACATATTTCACCATAATTTCCATTATACAGTTTTCCAAAACTCTGTTTTATCAGTATCTAAATTTTTTAATAACTCAATATTGAATTGAATCCTTTTACTAATTTATTTAATTCAATTAAACCTCAAATCTAATTCAATTACCCAAATTTCCACAAGTTAATACAAAACTCATTAATTGATCAACTTAATGATTAATTAAATTATTTTCTTCAATTTATATCTCTTTTCTTTGTTTAACCAATTCATATTGAGTTGAATTGCTCCCTTAGATACAATTCAACTCAACCCAGTATAATTGCACATTTTTAACCCTAAAATCCTTTTTGTTCAACTCAAAGGATTTTACAAGTTACCCTCTCCAAATCAAGTTAATTTCAAATAATCCCATTAAAACACTGTTTAGTTATCTCATACGGTTAATAACAAAAACAGGGTTGTTATAGGCTACCTTTGTAAAAATTTCATCCCTATAATTTGCTAGGGAAGAGCTGTTTTCAACTCGATTTATTTCATCTACAAAAGAAAATCGATAATCTTGGATAAAATTTATCACACTCGACATCGGAAGATTGAAAACTTAGATAAGCTAACTCGATAAATTCTCTGGTTTCTTAAGTGTAGTCATTAGGATTATTGGACCATTGCATCTCCAAGAACGACACATTCTTGTTTCGAAATGCATTTAACCTTCAAAGCAAGGGCACACATGGGACATTGCACAATGGATAGTGAGACGACCAGAACTTCCCCAGTCTCCGAAGAGAAGAGAAAGAACGGATTGCTTTGAGAACATGATAAATCAGAACATAAAGAGAAGAACATTTCATTGCTTATTACAACAATTTCATCAGAATACAAGAATATACAGAGTATGAATAAATATTACACGTTCACTAAATATCAGAGATTTACAAGTTACAATGCAGCGGATAAATAATACAAAACACAACAGAAAGGAATATATGGATATAGAGCTTTCTGAATATCATTCCAGTTGTAAACCAGGATCCTATGAATATAAATTTGCAAAACCAAAACTACTAGCTGTCCATGTGGAAAATAGGGACACCCGGAGTTTAGGTTAAAACAATAAACTCCAGGTCAGTCATGTGACTGGTGTGAGAACTAAAACAGTTATTATCTTGGTTTTAAAGTAAGGTAAATCAAGGGACCACGTCGTATAACACAGAACGGGTTTCCTCCCAAGAATACTAGTACATAAAACAACAACGCAATGCTAAATAAAGAACAATGAAGCTATTATAAGACTCAGGTCCCATCGCACAATGCAACGCAAGCCGAAGGATAGAGTTTTACCTTATAATAGCCAAATATGCTTGGTACGTGAAATTTCATCTTTTATTATTACTATAAGTGTATAGTGTCAAAACATTTCAAATATAAATGTATCAATCATAGACGGCATGAGTGCCCCATCCCACTATGTTGCCATACTAGGCTCTACAATCAAAATCGCAAAATGTCGTATTGGAAGTTGGATTTCTATCTGTGAACCAAGGCAAAGGGATCATTCTGTGCTAATTTGATACTCTCTAGCCCGAGCCTCAGGAACAGCTGCAACTGCACCTTGGATCGTCACGGCCGGTCCACACGGAGTGGATTAAAATGCCTGAAAACTATGTTTCCCCGCCCTATGGGGCATAAATCTGGTCTGTATAAAGACCATCCATCGGCTCCGCAGAGACCGAAATAAACGAGGCGCCTCGCTATCCATCATCCACATAAGTAAAACATCTGGGCGTGCAAAACCCAGACACTACTCCTAGCTAGAAGGAAACGCATGTCCTCCCTGAGGTCCTCTCCCGTTTCTGCTTCACACCGGGGTGCGAGGCTTGTGAATTAACGCTACACAAAGCAATGCTATATTAAAGCCGTGCTTTGATCATCATCCACAAGACTCTACTTTTCAACAGAATCCTTGATCATTTGCGTCTCAGCATGCCACACAGGCAATTCATTCTATGCAACTGATGTCTATCAATCACACAGAATGAAATCCGATGTCAGACACACATCCATTTACAAGTTCGTTCTGGGTCTGAACGAAACCGAAGGCACCTTATTCCTCGTCCCATATGTCCAATACAGGAGAGAGGCCCTCACATATCCTGTCGATCTCCAAGTACATCTGGACGATCACCACTTATTACCTTGTCTTGGATGCACAACCAATTCAAGACATCAATAATCATCCAAACGATGTGAAGACCTCCGGTCTTCAGCCACCGTCTTCATCATCGACTCATCGCCGATTCAGTTATTCAGAATGGGATAAACCCGATCTTTCTTAATAACTCGCGTATATAACAAACAAGTGCTATAAAACACAACATACGCCTCATTCCAATTCTGAATATTCTTTTATTTGAATATTCATATCCTTTGGGAAAGGTTCTCATTAATTTTATCAAAGATAAATTCTTTAAATTTATCCTTTAATCTTCCTTTGGATATCAATTCGGACCAAATTATGGTTTATCCAAACTAATCGGGATTAGCAAACCTTACCAAAGTAATCATTTGTTTTAATTTCCTAATCCCAACCAATTCATCCCATGAAGTAAAACTGGTAATACATTATATCTAACACCATGGTGTTATCGGTAAATTCAATTACCATTTCACGTTCAAATCTAATTAAATATTTAACTATCGCCTGGAGTAAAACTGGTGGTACTCCATTCTCGGTCATTTTTCAAATTTGATAATTTTAGTTATCAGATTCACCTTTCAATCTATTTAAAGATTCATTAAAACTCTATTTCATTTATTTCCAAAAATCATTACTTAATGATTATTCAAAGTTAAGAAATAAATCTTATCTTTAACTGGGTTAAAGAACTAATGTCATTTAAAACACAGCTCACGATAAACCCAGAATCTCATTCCATTAACAATGGAATTTTCACGGAAAAAAGATCAATATATATAATCGATATAAACTTCCATATCCAACTGATATTACAAATGGAATACCGGCAAAGCCTTTTAAATTCCATATATATTAACAGTCTTCCTCTAACTTCATTTCGATTCTTATCAAATCGAATCCCATTCCATTCCAATTTATTTTATTAAACTGGAAAACTTCACTTTGGAAAAATTTCTTTAAATCTTAACAAAAGATATATAAATTCAAATCACATTTCACTGTAAATCGGGTTAAAGAACGAATGTCGTTAAAAACACATTTCACGATAAACCCAATTCACATTCCATTTTATTCCAATTATTAAATATAATTGGAAACTCTAACAATCTTAATTAAAAGATTTATTCTCTTCACATGGGGTTCAAGATCAATGTTACTGAGACATCGTTCACAACAAACCCCAAAATCCAATTCTTTTATTCCATTCCAATTAAATATCAATTAATTGGAAAATTTCACTAAATCTATATAATAAGATTTATTCTTTCCTCTACTGGGTATAAGAACAGTGTTAGTGTAGACACCATTCACGACAAACCCAAAATCTCATTTGATATTAAATACAAGGCTCTGAATAGAAAATATATCGGCTTATATTCAAAATCAAATTCTGAAATCAACAAATATCATATTGGAATAACGATATGTATATATATATATCTTCCAAATTCCTCCACAATGTCCATATAATCACGGAATCCAATATCGAAATATTTCAAAGATAATTTCGGTTCAAATCCATTCCAATTCATATATTGGAAATTCCGGTTATCTTTAAAACCATTTCAAATCCAATTTATTTATTTTCAAAATAATTGGATTATAATTCTAGTTCAAAACTAGTTCATTTTGATAAAAATCTATTTTTATCTTTTCAAATATGGAGTTTTTCATCCCAATTCTTTCCAAATCATTTCTTATGATTTTACACCAATTATTGATATTTTTAATAATCAAGGCCCGTACAATTGATTACTATAAACGGCCATCGAACTGCACTTACAACGACCTTTTCCAAATTTGATTTGAACATAATTCCAAATCCATTCGTTAGATTTCTAAATTCTTGTACTCTTTAGAAAGCTCTTTTCGATACGAACCCAACTTTTCCAGTTTTAAGAGAATCCGACGGTCGGATATCACGTAATGTCCATTCAAAGTCAATGGTCGAAATTCGTGAACTGCCGCAGCCCGGCGCATTCTATTCAGGCCATTATATTATATATATATAATATATATTTCATCGATTTCCATTCAAAACGTATTTTATAAATCGTTTTAATTCGTTTTCAAAACGGTTTCAACTTCATATTCAATTTTAAATCAAAATTGAATTTTCCATATCATTAATATATAAATGATGATATTTTCAAAACATTAGATTTTGAAATCAATTCATTTTCAATATTCATTATAAAAATTAATAAAATCGATATAAATATCGCTCACGTCAAAATGGCGTTAATCTAATCAACACGTCTTTATATATTTAAATATATTCATGTCCATCCCAAATCGGACATCAAAATCAGATTTTGATTCTTTTCTGAATATTATTTTAAAATATTCGTTATTTTAAAATATTCGTTCCTTCTGAACTGGAATCAGACATAGTCAATTACCATATAATGTTATTTATATGGATTTCATACACATATGTATACAGCAATAATCAAACACTGTCAACCATAATTCAGAGTACATCCTACAATGCATAAGCATTAAATATAAATATTTAATGCTTACAACAGCCTGTCAACCAACCGATTAATATACCACTAAACAGTTGGGATTAGTGTATGTCAAATATCATCCCAACACCCGTGTGGGGTTCAATCCACAAACACAGAATATTATTTGTGCAGTTGGGCGACGTGTAAAATTTATCATCCCAATCCATGTAACACCCCACACCCGCTATAGTCACTCACTAAGGGAATGCCATAGCATCGGTGGAGTATTTTTAGTGAGTATAGAACAGTAAAATTACAACAAGACAGATATAATGTAATACTTGAAAATTTAAAACATCATCTCATAGCAGCGGAAAGTAAAACATGTTTGGTTACATCATAAAACCATAACAAGAGTCAAGTACAAAATATCCATCCTGAATAAAATAAGTACATAATCCCACTACTCATAACAAATAGCCATAACAGAAAAGATAAGATAAGCTGAGCTCTACATCTACGGTCCGAGCTCCAAGAGATAGATAAAGCAAACTGATCAAAGCCCACTAGCACTAGGCCCAACCTGAGGACCTGAAGGAAAAAGATAAAAACAACGGGGGTCAGACATAAGCCTGAGTGAACCCTATCTCCTTAATAATACAATTATTAAAGTAATTAGGGTATGATATGAACTCGGTATGGTATCTTTGGGGATAATGACTACACTAAGTTGCCCACGAACACAGGACGAACTAAGATAACCGTAAAGACGCATCTACCCACCCAAGGATAATTACTAACTGCACCATAGCAGACTTATTCACCAAGGGTAATTCCTACACTGCACCACACCAGTTTTACCCACCAAGAGTAATTCCTACTTAAAGGTTGATCCCACTAAGTGTACTTAGTAATTTTTACCCGGTAGTTTCCTGTACCCCTACACAGGTGCCGTCTGCCCCTATTTTTACTAGGTGTACCCACTACCCCCAAGCGATCGGCTCCCTACCGTAGATACCCGTGCTGGTCCCACAAAAGGGGGTGTATCATTCCCCAAAGTGGCTACCATATAATATCACTGTGCACGGCTTTATATCTACACGATGCAACAACGACTTACCAACCAGCCCGGGTCCACACACGCATATGAAACCCGTTGATCCCGCGTTGCCACCGCTAACCCGTTTTGGCCTCTTACAGTCAAGCCCAATATGCGTGTCCCGTCACCCGACTAGAGTCGAGCCTACAAAGATACGTTGGGATATTGGTTGAAATGGGCCCCCACAAGCTACTACTTAAGCTTGTCGTTTAATCTAGTGCATCCCACTTAACCCTTTAACCATGTCCTCTTACATGTTATAAATCTTGGTTAAGTCCTTTAATCATATTTCAATTGCCACTTAGGGCACCCACTAGATTCCCACATGCCACCCATGGCACTTACTTAACCCCTTAATCATGTTTAATTACATGTTCCACCTTGGTTAAGTATTCTAATCGTATTCTCACATGCCACCCATGGCACTTACTTAACCCTTTTATCATGTTTAATTACATGTTCCACCTTGGTTAAGTATTCTAATCGTATTTTTCTATTGCCACCCAAGGCAACCCACTAGTCTCATCATGCCACCCCAAGGCACCCCAAGGCACCCACTTAACCCCTCATGTCCCACTTACATGCTAATATGGTTAAGTGTTTCTTAATTCATTAATTAAGATCATGACCTCATAAAGACCTCCCACATTAGACCGTCTTTTATGACTGCTGGATATGCCGGTTGGTTCCGGGCAGACTTCTGTCATCAAAAGGGCCTAACCTCGTGTCTTTACTTTAATCATGTATTTAATTTATGACTAAGACCTCTCACATTGGGCCAATCATTTGTAGCCGCTGGATGGCCGGTCGGTTCCGGGCAGACTTCCGCTACAAAAGGGTCCAACCTCGTGTCTTAGTTGATTAATTAAACCTAATTAATCACCCCCATATTAATTATCCCTAATTAATATCAAATTTTCCATAACATGGGTAGACCTCCCACAATAGGTAAATTCCCATGGGGTAGACCTAACTCAATAGGTAAATTCCCACTTATGGTAATTAAATTTTTTTTTATGGTATGCTTAATCATACCCATTTCAACATACTTTTAATTAACATATTAATTAACCCCATCGTTCCCCACGTAAATCGTCATTATGACATAACATAATAAAGGGAAGATTTACCACACATAACATGGGTTTAGCATATAACTTTATCATGGGTTAAGAGGATGTCAACTTGCATATATGAGCATGTATTAAACCAACTATATTCAACCCAAACTTGCATATTATCAAACATGTGTCTTACATAACATGTTGCATATGAACTTACATATCATCAAACATGTGATTTGCATAACATGTTGCATATGAACTTACATATCATCATACATGTGATTTGCATAACATGTAGAACTTGCATTTTAGCATATACTTAACTTGCATAAGCACTCACATACTTGCATAAGCATTCATCTACTTGCATAAGCTTGCATATCATGTTAAACTTGCATTTCAACATATACATAACTTGCATAAACATTCACATACTTGCATAGGCTTGCATATTATGTTAAACTTGCATTTCAACATATACATAACTTGCATAAACATTCATATACTTGCATAGCTTGCATATTATGTTAAACTTGCATTTCAACATATACATAACTTGCATAAACATTCACATACTTGCATAGGCTTGCATATTATGTTAAACTTGCATTTCAACATATACATAACTTGCATAAACATTCATATACTTGCATAGCTTGCATATTATGTTAAACTTGCATTTCAACATATACATAACTTGCATAAACATTCATATACTTGCATAGC
Source organism: Allium sativum (assembly GCA_030737875.1). NCBI lineage: Eukaryota > Viridiplantae > Streptophyta > Magnoliopsida > Asparagales > Amaryllidaceae > Allium > Allium sativum. Next base: position 12,388 of record JASFAX010002309.1, read on the forward strand.
TTGCATATTATGTTAAACTTGCATTTCAACATATACATAACTTGCATAAACATTCATATACTTGCATAGCTTGCATATTATGTTAAACTTGCATTTCAACATATACATAACTTGCATAAACATTCATATACTTGCATAAGATGTTAATCATGCATATAAGCATATACATGACTTGCATAAGTACTCACATACTTGCATAACATGTTTGCATAATGGATCCATATTCACTTAGTGTTTTGCATCATAAACATCATGAAACAACTTGCATAAAAATATCATGATTACATATTATGAAACTTGCATGACATAAGGCATATAACTTGCAAAACACATAATATTCACTACATCAAGCTTGCATAAATATATGGATCCACAAACATAGCCATACTTTATCACATCTTATCATAATCAATTCAATAATTGATTATTAAGGGGATAGAAGCTCACCAAAACAAGATTAGCAAGTTAAATGAAGCAAATCCCAATGATTAAGTAGAAGAAGATGTAGATTAGCTTGCAAATCCTCTTAGGATTTTTAGTGGAGGCTCTCCAATTTTCTAAGTGGTGGCATAATGGCCTTAGATCTATTTTTGGTAAGGATAAGGGGGGGTATTAGGGTGTATATATAGATTAGTTAGATGTTTTAGGACCATAGGATATACCCTAGAACCAATCCTAGCCTTTAAAGCATGTCTTGGGGAAGAAGTCAAGTGTAGGAACCATTTAGGGCCCAAAAAAAACAGCCCAAAACTCATCCCGGACCTCAAAACATGAGCAGTTTTTGATTTTTCGTGAAACTTTGACGGGCCATAACTTGGTCATACGGACTCCGATTTACGAAAACTCGGACTCTATTTCGCGTATTTTTCCGAGACGAACGCAATGGCACAGCCCATTTCCCCTGATTCAGAATATTAAATTTAATTCTGCTCTGATTTATGTTATAACAAGTTATTTAACATACGGGGTGTTACAATCCATATCAGTCAAATAAGCGTACATAAACAAATCGTCTGATTTGTAAATGAATATTTATTTTATTCATATACATGTTAAAAGTTATATTTTTAACGATTAAATATTTATTGAACACATGAATATTCTATTTGGTTCATTTGTCTAATAAAAATGGTATTTTTATTGTCCTAATACATTCTAGAAAATTTTGGTGGTATATCGGCGCGATACTAGAAACGGGATTAAGTCTAGCCTTATCCCTCGCCTAATAATGGCGCACGTCATACGCAAACCAAATCATATCAATTCATTTCAATTCCCAAATAGGAATTCAACCAAATAATTCAATCAACCAAACCAAACAATCAAATAAGTCGTCCATGGTTTGTGGATGACGGGGAGCAGTTCATATATGCAGTTATAAAATAAATAACTATATAAGAAAATATTGTGAGGAGTTCTCACCTTTGGGTTCCACTCCTTCATTCTTTAATTCTGAACGGTTCAGATTTGGATTTGCTTTCCATCAGTTCCATCGCAATTCTTTTCACGCTGTTCATAGTAAAAATCATATTTTTATCGCTTCATTCCAATAAATAAAAATCATATTTTTATTTCTACTTCATATATTTTTACAACGCTTCTTTCTATATAAAAATTATATTTTTGTATCTCTACTTCCTATATAAAGATCGAATTTTTATTACACTTCATATATAATAAAAATTGAATTTTTATCGCTATTGCATATACATAAAAATCAGATTTTTATCGCTACTGCATATATATAAAAATCGAATTTTTATCCTAATGATATCCATATAAAGATCGTATCTTTATCATAATGCAAACATTATAGAAATCGTATTTTTATCTATAAAAATCACATTTTTTTAATTCGCTACACATATAAAAATTATATTTTTATCTTATGAAAAATCATATGGTTTCAATGTTAAAAATCTAATCTTTTTCAAGAAAAAAAAATCAAATCTTTGTCTTGCTATTTAATGTAAAAATCGAATTTTTTGTCTCTAAAAACAATCCCATATTGATCTACACAAATCTGAACTTTAAAAACTAATTTTAATTAATTTAAACTAATTAATTTAAATAAATAACTAAATAAATAAATAAATAAAAATTTACAGTCGAATCGGAGGAGGGGGAGTTGTTGCGCTGCGTCGGAGGTGGAGGGAGGTGCCTCTACGGCGGGTGGTGGTACAGTGCAGGCGGTGGCAGGGTATCGCGGTTTTTGGAATTGGGGGTTCGGGTTTCAACGAGGAAGGGAGCAGATGGGAAGAAGGCGCGAAGGAGAGGGAGGGGGAGATTCACCAGCGGCGGCGCCACCTAAGGGAGGGGGGCGACGATGATCGAAGGGGGGCGGAGGGAATCGCGGTTTAAGTTTTAGGTTTTTTTTCCTTTATTCGATTTTCTGGTTTGAAACTGAAGAGAGGGAGGGAGTTTAAGGGAAAAGAAATTATATATATTTATTTTATTTAATTCTCTTAAGAGTTGACTTTTCTTTTGAACTCCAAACGAGACCCAACGACTGTCGTCCCTAGCTAATTACCCCTATTCTGAACACAATGGGATATGTATCGTAAGCCAATTCGACTGTTTTGATCATTTTTTCTTTAAATTAAAATGTAAATCAATGTATATTAAATTTGAACGCACATTTTAATTTACCGGGGCCACATACTGGCTCCAAAAATTCCAGAAAAATAAATCTAGCTATGTTTTGACGACACGGTCCTAACAAAACTAATTTCGTCGAATTTGGAGACCATTTGAAAAACGGTCATTTCTGGTCGATCCAAATTGACTAAAACTAACAAAACACGTTTACCTTCGTCACGCTCACATATTGATTCAAAAAATTATGAAAATTGGAATCTAGCAATAATTTGAACAAAAGGGGTTTTGTCGAAAACGGAGGTCGTTTGCAAAATTTCCATTTTTAAGGGCTATATTTTCCATAGCGACTATTCTGAAATTTCAACTGGGCATAACTTTTTATCCCCGCTATGAAATTTCAATTTTTTGGATTAGTAGGAAAGATATTTTCAAATAGATTCAAATATTTCTAGTTTTTCCAAAATCCGGTTGATTTTGAATCCTGTACAGTCATCTGAAATTTGAAATCGAATTTTCAAACTACCGCGCCATTTCCAATTCCTTTTATAATTACAAATAAATACTTATATTCTAACTTCGATTTAAATAAATATATATGTTCTACTTCTATTTCAAAATAAATTTCTCGTCGTTATTATTTAAAATAAATCATTTATATATTCAAAATTCATTAAAATTTCCAAAATAAAAATTTTAATTGGTTCTGATTTTCTGAGTTGTTACATTCTTCCCCTTAAAATCTTTTCATCCTCGAAAAGGAACGGAGCTGAAAGTTGTTTAACTAAACAACTCAAGTTTCATTCTGGCATTCATTCTTCAACTTTTCAGTTTCTAAGAATTTTCCAATTTTTCAAAAATTTGGCTATAACCCTAAATTTTTGAAAAATTTCACCATAACCTTCTTTATACGAGAAGCACCAGGAAAATCCCCAAACCGGCACACATGCCCTCTCATCTCAAAAAGAAAAATAAAAAGCCAATCTGCTCATAAAATCATCCAAACCCAATAATTTAATAAACATGTACCTATTTGTCGGGCATACAATTTTATTCCTCTCCTCTAGCCTCCTTGTTTTGACCTGTTCAATATATACATGCACATATGTATGCAATTTCACATAATTTTCCATTCTGTCTTATACTTGTTCAATTTGGCTAAATGGTTCGAAAATTTTAGTTAATCAAACAACACAACCAGAAATCAATTAGTTGATAAATTTTCAAATTCCTAACTTTGATGTATATACACAAAATCATGTTTCTGATGCCAATTCACCACAATAACCCTATCTAGTTTTGGTTCTCACACCAATCAATTGGAAATATATAGCCATCTCTCTTTCGATACTCGAACATAAATTCTGATGATATTTCGAACCACCATCAGAACATCTACGGGCGACTAGAGTGTAATTCTATATCTATCCAGGATATTAAAACTTTAAATACACGTGGATCAGACATATACGCAAAATCTTTATATACTTGATTGTCCAAATCAATATAAAAATAATATTCAAATACGAATAATTGATTTAAATTTTCAAAACAAAAATTGGTTTTCATTTTCATTTTAAAATTACTCTTCTAACTCATTCTAGGATACTACTAATCCTATCTCTAATAAGTCACTCTCATTGGATATTACTAATCCAATTTCTGATGAATTCTTTCGTTTGATTCCAAAGTGTCTTGTTCTCGAGCTCTGTAAACCAAAGCTCTGATACCAACTGAGACGACCAGAACTTCCCTGGTCTCCGAAGAGAAGAGAAAGAATAGATTGCTTTGAGAACACGATAAATCAGAACACGAACAACAGAACATTTCAATGCTTATTACAACAATTTCATTAGAATACAAGAATATACAAAGTATGAATAAATATCACACGTTCACTAAATATCAGAGATTTACAAGTTACAATGCAGCGGAAAATAATAAAAAACACAACTGAAAGGAATATACGGATACAGAGCTTCCCGAATATCATTCCAGCAGTAAACCAGGATCCTGTGAATATAAATCTGCAAAACCAAAACTACTAGCTGCCCATGTGGAAAATAAGGGCACCCAGAGTTTAGGTTAAAGCAATCAACTCCAGGTCAGTCATGTGACTGGTGTGAGAACTAAAACAGTTATTATCTTGGTTTTAAAGCAAAGTAAATCAAGGGACCACGCCGTATAACACGGAACGGGTTTCCTCCCAAGAATACCAGTGCATAAAGAAACAACGCAATGCTAAATAAAGAACAACGAAGCTATTATAAGACTCAAGTCCCATTACACAATGCAACGCAAGCCGGAGGATAGAGTTTTACCTTATAATAGCCAAATATGCTTGGTACGTGAAATTTCATCTTTTATTATTACTATAAGTGTATAGTGTCAAAACATTTCAAATATAAATGTATCAATCATAGACGGCATGAGTGCCCCATCTCACTATGTCGCTATACTAGGCTCTACAATCAAAACCGCAAAATGTCATATTGGAAGTTGGATTTCTATCTGTGAACCAAGGCAAAGGGATCATCCTGTGCTAATTCGAGACTCTCTAGCCCGAGCCTCAGGAACAGCCGCAACTGCACCTTGGATCGTCACGGCCGGTCCACACGGAGTGGATTAAAATGCCTGAACACTGCGTTTCCCCGCCCTATGGGGCGTAAATCTGGTCTGCATAAAGACCATCCATCAGCTCCGTAGAGACCGAAATAACCGAGGTGCATCGCTATCCATCATCCATATAAGTAAAACATCTGGGCATGCAAAACCCAAACACCACTCCAAGCTAGAAGGAAACGTATGTCCTCCCTGAGGTCCTCTCCCATTTCTGCTTCACACCGGGGTGCGAAGCTCGCGAATTAACGTTACACAAATCTATGCTATATTAAAGCTGTGCTTTGATCATCATCCACAAGACTCTGCTTTTCAACAGAAGCCTTGATTTTGCATCTCAGCATGCCACACAGGCAATTCACAGTATGCAACTGATGTCTATCAATCACACAGAATGAAATCCGATGTCAGACACACACATCCATTTACAAGTTTGTTCTGGGTCTGAACGAAATCGGAGGCACCTTATTCCTCATCCCATATGTCCAACACAGGAGAGAGGCCCTCACATATCCGGTCGATCTCCAAGTACGTCTGGACGATCACCACTTATTACCTTACCTTGGGTGTACAGCCCAATCAAGACATCAGTAATCATCCAAACGATGTGAAGACCTCCGGTCTTCAACCACCGTCTTCATCGTCGACTCATCGACGATTCAGTTATTCAAAATGGGATAATCCCGGTCTTTCTGAATAACTCGGTTATATAGTAAACTAGTGCCATAAAACACAACATACGCCTCATTCCAATTCTGAATATTCTTTTATTTAAATATTCATATCCTTTGGGAAAGGTTCCCATTAATTTTATCAAAGATAAATTCTTTAAATTTATTCTTTAATCTTCCTTTGGATATCAATTCGAACCAAATTGTGGTTTATCCAAACTGGTCGGGATTAGCGAAACTTACCGAAGTAATCATTTGTTTTAATTTCCTAATCCCAACCTATTCATCCCATGAAGTAAAACTGGTAGTACTTCATATCAAACACCACGGTGTTATCGGTAAATTCAATTACCATTTCACGCTCAAATCTAATTAAAGATTTAACTATCGCCTGGAGTAAAACTGGTGGTACTCCATTCTCGATCATTTTTCAAATTTGATAATTTTAGTTATTAGATTCAACTTTCAATCTATTTAAAGATTCATTAAAACTCTATTTCAGTTTTAATTTCCAAAAATCATTACTTAATGATTATTCAAAGTTAAGAAATAAATCTTATCTTTAAATAGGTTAAAGGACTAATGTCATTTAAAACACAGCTCCCGATAAACCTAGAATCTCATTCCATTAACAATAGAATTTTCACGGAAAACAGATCAATATATATAATCGATATAAACTTCCATATCCAACCGATAATATAAATGGAATGCCGGAAAAGACTTTTAAATTCCATATATATTAACAGTCTTCCTCTACAGAAGTTCATTTCGATTAGTATCAAGTCGAATCCCATTCCATTCCAATTTATTTTATTAAACTGGAAAACTTCACTTTGGAAAATTTTCTTTAAATCTTAACAAAAGATTTATAAATTCCAAATCACATTTCATTGTAAATCAGGTTAAAGAACGAATGTCGTTAAAAACACAGTTCACGATAAACCCAATTCACATTCCATTTTATTCCAATTATTAAATATAATTGGAAACTTTAACAATCTTAACTAAAAGATTTATTCTCTTCACATGGGGTTCAAGATCAGTGTTTCTGAAGACATCGTTCACAACAAACCCCAAAATCCAATTCTTCTATTCCATTCCAATTAAATATCAATTAATTGGAAAATTTCGCTAAATCTATATAAAAAGATTTATTCTTTCCTTGTAACAACCTGTTTCAATAACCAGTGATAACATAAATTGAGGCAGAATTTAATTCTAAAATCTGAATCAAGGGAAACGGGCTATGCCATTGCGTTCGTCTCGGAAAAATACGCGAAATAGAGTCCGAGTTTTCGAAAAACGGAGTCGTATGACCCGATTAAGGTCCAACGAAGTTTTCAGAAAATTTCTAAGTAAAAACAGATTTCAAATTCAAACTTGAATTTGGAAAATTGGACCAGTTGGGCCAGGCGGGAAAATTCCCGCCACAGTACCCAAGTCGACAGCCCTGTCGACTTGGGAGTCGACTTGGTCTGACCAGGTCGACAGCCCTGTCGACTTGGCTGTCGATTTGGCTCAGACGACAAGTCCTGCCTGATGCACCATTTTGAGAATGTGTTGAGCTAGGGGGCCAGATTCGGTTTTGAGGGTTGAGATTGGAACTAGGGTTTAATCCTATGGCCTAAAACACTTGCCTAATCTATAAATAAGACCCTAACCTACCCTAAATCATCATTAATCTATCCTACAACTAAACTATGGCAAAATCAATCCTCTCATGGCCTCCACTCTCTTCATCAAATTCCTAAATAAATTTCTAAGTGATTTTCCATGCATACAAGTGTTTTTAGACTTGTATGATCATCATTAGCTTGCATTCAAGTCAAGTTCTTCTATTTGCACCACAAAGAAAGAGTTTTGATCAAGTTTGCTTGCATTTTTGGGGTTTAATTGGTTGCATAAGGGTTTTCTTACATTTGCTATACTCATTTGAGTCCGCATAAGCATTGTAAGCCCTATTCCTTTCATACTTAAACTCTAAAGTTAAATGTATGATATGCAAGTTTATTATGATGAATTATGCAAGTTTATCATGTTGTAATATGCAAGTTAATATGCAAGTTTACTATGCTAAGATATGCAAGTTATCATGTTGTAATATGCAAGTTAGTATGCAAGTTTACTATGCTATGATGCGCAAGTTATCATGTTGTAATATGCAAGTTTACTATGCTAAGATATGCAAGTTATTATATTGTAATATGCAAGTTTATATGCAAGTATGTCATGTTTTGATATGCAAGTATGTTATGCAAGTTTGGGTTGAACATCTTGTTCATGTTATCATGTTATGCAAGCTTATCTTGAGTATGTGAACATAAAGCTTCAAGCTTTATGCCAAAGGTTGCATTTTGGCAACATGTAAGTTATCATATCTCTTATGATAACTTGCATGTGAGGCTAAATGCGAACTTGTGGCCATTTCTACATGTCATTTAGCATCATGTATCACGAATATGCCAAGTTTGGTTTTATGCATGCTTTTGGGGCCTAAAAATGTAATATGCAAGTGTGTGAACACATGAACATTTCATATGCCACCATGTTGAACTTGTGGCTTTAACACTTTTATGTCATGATTATGCCAAGTTCCCTCTTTCTATCCTTTATGCGCTATTGCGATATGTAAGCGATGGGATTGCGTTTGGGGTTGGGTAAACTTAAAAGACATAAAAACATGAGCTTGGGAATTTACCTATTAAGTTAGGTCTACCCATTGGGAATTTACCTATTAAGTTAGGTCTACCCAATTGCTTGAAAACTTGTAATGTGTTTTGGAAACACGATGGACATGACACTTAGAAAATATAAGTGTGGCCAACTCGAGGTTGGGTTGAGTTTGTAGCGTAAACCTACCCGGAACCGACCGACCTAACTAGTTGCTACAAACAATAGGACCCAATGTGAGAAGTTGGTCATGTTGTACCTTGGACCCGAGGTTAGACCAAGTTGTGGTGTAAAGCTACCCGTACCCGCCCGGCTTAACTAGTAACCGCAACGAAGTCTAATGTGAGAGGTTAAGGCGCATTAATTAATTAATGCCTCATGATTAGGGTTAAGTCATGGTCCACTTAGTGCTTAACCAATTTGGGCTCGGTAGATTAATCGGGGTTAAGTCGTGAACTCATCATTACACTTAACCAAGTTAATCCATGATTAGCAAGAGGGTTAAACCGTACTTAACCCACTAGAAAAATCCTGGCAATGGGGTTCCACTCCAGTAGTAATCCCAAGTTTGTATCATCATGACCCTAGGGACTAGGCTAGGGAGGGGGCACGATTACTGGGCTGGAGGTAAGCGACCAAAAGCGACGGCAGGGGGGTACGCCGGTGTAGTTCCGGGCGGACCATGGTCATGCACATAGTCCGTAGCCGGAGAAAACATGCACGGGTACCCGTAGATCGAAACTGTGCACTCATGTTTATGGTGTCCAGGGGTTGACACCCTAGGGCTTGATACACCCGATGGGTGGACCCAGCACAGTTCGACTACAATCATGTTTGGGCCGTATTGACACCAACACGTGACGAGTTAGACTTAGGGAGCCGATCGACTAGACCGTTTGGTTGGACCTCGTATGAGGGTCACTTCATGTTATTGGGCCAAAGCTTGGGCCAGGGGATCAATACTTGCTTATTCAAGTCATGTTAGTTTGCTAGTACACCTGTGGTGCAAAACCTTAATCCTGATTATGCGATGACACCTTTATCTACCTTGTTAGTTAATCATCATGCTAGTATGTTGTTATCCCTGCTGCTCATGCCAGTTAACTTTATCAGTTTACATTGATTGTAGTAGGGCTTACTTAGTCTTTTTGACTGACCTGTTTTCTTTCGCCTCTTTTCTTTCGTTTCCCCCCCCCCCCCAGGTTTGCAGGGTGGGAATACCAGTACTTAGCTTGGATCTTTGCTGCTTTTCTTGGATAGCTCATGTACGCTTTGGACTTGAGCTTGCTATGGTTTTCCACTTTGGGGATAGCTACTTTATGTTTTCCTTTCCAGTTTCCAGTTTTATGTTTCTAGACTTTGTTTATGGAAAATAATGATCAAGTACTGTGTTGTAACTTAACTTATGGTTTTGATATGCTAGTTTTTATCCGCTGCTATATTTACTCTGTTTTTACTTATATGTTCTGTCTTGTGATATCTGCATGCATGTTTACCTAGTTCAACGCCCCTCCAAAGTCAGTGTCCTTGCGAGAGCGGCACTGGCGGAGGTGGGGTGTTACATTTGGTATCAGAGCATATGGTTTACGAGATTGGAGCAAAAAGGGTTTTAAAGTTACTTTTAAAAGCTATTTTCAAAACCGATTAAGTATTTTCCAAAGAAAAGTCTAGTTTATTTTGAAAGGCTATCCCCCAAGAGCCATAAGCACTATCCTTCGTTTCCTCGTTCTAAATCTATCTTTTCCTTTTTCAGCATGGCCGATCTCAATCTTCCTGAGGGAGTCACCATTCCCGGACGGTTCCGGAGACACTTGGAAGCTAGGGCACACAATGCAGGTCCAGCAACCACTCCCACTATCACTGAGGTTCCACCCCCTCCTCCTCCTCCTCAGCAACCACAAGCAGATTTCGCTAAGATTTGCAAAGACTTTAAGGCGATGGGTGGCAAGAACTTTATTGGGACGGAGACTTATGTGGAGGCAAGAAATTGGTTGAAGGAGACCGAAGATCTCTTTGCCATCTTTGATATAGAGGACCGTAGAAAGGTTCTGTTGGCGGTTTGGCTACTAAAGGAGGAAGCTGCTTATTGGTGGGAGGTCACCAATGCTACTAGGCCCGTAGAAACCTGGGCCGACTTTAGGGCAAGGTTTGGGCTTAAGTTTTTATCATCTGCAGAGGCAAATTTGCAACTAGAGAAGTTCATAACCTTGAAGCAAGGAGACATGACGGTGAGAGAGTATGTGAATAAGTTCAACCAGCTTGCCCGATTCGGTTTGGACATGGTCAATACTCCTGAGAAGAAGGCTCTACGTTTTGCACGAGGGTTAAATGAGCCATTACAAGGTCTAGCCATGTCACACATACCCATGGGGGCCACTTTCGAGAGCCTAGTAGACATGGCATTGCTGCAGGGAGAGGATAAGAATGGGAAGAAAGAAGTCAAGCCCAATGAGACTCAGCCTAAGAAGACAGACTCCAAGTGGGGAGGGAATCAGAGTAATCAAAATAACAAGAACAACAAGGGCAACAAGGCCAAGGCAAAGGACCCAAAAAAATGCCACTACTGTGGGAATGTAGGGCACATAGCTAAAGACTGTAAGAAAAGGAAGAGGAAGTCGGGCGAATGCTTTCACTGTGGAGAGGCGGGACATTTTAGCAAGGATTGCCCTAAGAAGCAGGGGCATGGACAGACTCAGCGTGCAGGTTCATCTGGAGGGCAAGTGCATGCTCTCAACGCCGCTCCAGTTCAGGATCGAGGTAGCATTTCTGTAGAAAGTCTTGTTTATATTTCTGATTATCCTGTTCGCACCTTATTTGATTCTGGCGCATCGCATAGTTTTATTTCTTCTGACATTGTTGAAAGTTTGCACCTAAGTACTAGCTTAGTTGAGGATCCCGTTTGTGTTTCGAATCCAATTGGGGGTTCCGCCCATCTATCGATGATTTGTGTCGATTTGAAGATTTCTATCTTGACTGTAGAATTCGCGTGTAATGCTTATGTTCTCGGATTCACGGGATATGGGTTAATCTTGGGCATGGATTGGTTGTCCAGTTATGGAGCCATTCTCGATTGTGAGCATAGGGTGGTGAGACTCATGACTCGCCTTGGTAATACCCTAGAGATTTCTTGCAACCCGCTAGATCCCGTCATGCTATGTTATCTTGAATCTCTTGACTCGTCCATCGATGATCTACAGTCTGTGAGAGTGGTCCGAGAGTATTCGGATGTTTTCGATGAAGTTAGGGGGTTGCCCCCCAAGCGAGAGATTGATTTCCGCATTTATCTGGTGGATAATGCAAAGCCGGTTTCTTTGCCTGTTCGGCACATGGCTCCGCGTGAAAGGCGGGAGTTAAGTAAGCAAGTTAAGGAGTTGCTTGAGAAGAACTTCATTAGATGAAGTATATCTGAATGGGGAGCGCCTGTGGTATTTGCTACCAAGGCAGATGGTTCTCTCCGACTTTGTGTTGACTATCGAGAGTTGAATAAGCTGACTAAGAAAAACAGACACCCGTTACCGAGGATTGATGATCTCTTTGACCAACTTGTCGGTGCTTCTGTTTTCTCTCAGCTTGATCTTGCTACTGGATTCCATCAGCTCAGGGTAGCTGAAGACAGTATAGACAAGACTGCGTTCAGGACTCCAGATGGATTCTTCGAATGGCTTGTCATGCCGTTCGGCTTGACTAATGCACCCGCATATTTCGTGGACTTGATGAGTAGGGTGTTTAGGGAGTTCTTGAACAAGTTTGTCGTGGTCTTCGTAGATGATATTCTGATCTTCTCTAAGGATGAGGAAGAGCACGCAAGGCATCTCGTGGAGGTGATGGATACGCTTAGAGCCCATCAGTTGAAAGCCAAGTTCTCCAAATGCCACTTTTGGAGAAAGGAAGTCCGGTTTCTTGGGCATATAGTTTCTAAGCAGGGTATAGCTGTGGATCCCGGGAAAGTGGTTGCAGTTCAAGACTGGAAGACTCCTAAGAATGCAACCGAAGTGCGAAGCTTTCTCGGTCTGGCAGGTTATTATAGGAAGTTCATTAGAGACTTCGCTAAGATTTCAGCCCCTCTCACCAGATTGACGAAGAAGAACTTATTCTTTGCATGGGACTTAGAGTGTGAGCTTGCTTTTCAAAGGCTCAAGAGGGCCCTTACCACAGCTCCAGTTTTGGCATTACCCGATGGCGGTAAGATGTTTACCGTGTATACCGATGCATGTGGCACAGGGTTAGGCGCTGTTCTGATGCAGGAGAGAAGAGTGATATGTTATGGGGGTAGGCAACTTAAAGTTCATGAGAAGAACTATCCCACTCATGACTTGGAGCTAGCGGCGATTGTCTTTGCACTCAAGTCCTGGCGCCACTATCTTTTATGCGAAAGGTTTGAGTTGTATACTGATCACAAATCACTCAAGTATCTCTTCTCGCAGAAAGATCTGAATCTTAGGCAGCAAAGGTGGATGGAATTCTTGGCATCATATGACTTCGAGATAGCTTATACCCCTGGCAAGGGTAATGTTGTGGCTGATGAAATAAGCAGAAAAAGGTTGGCTTTGAGTCCCTTGTTTGTTGAGATGAAGAGCCTAGAGTTCCTAGCAACCTTTGATTTCACGACAGCTGTTGAGTCGATGACAGGGTCGTTAGCATCTCTCGAGCTTAGACCCACACTTCTTGATCAAGTAGGGACTTCGCAGAAGGAAGACCCACAGATAGTTGAGATCATGGGTAAGTTGATTCGTGGAGAGACGTCTAGTCACCTTGCTAGATATACTGTTGATGACAAGGGTTGGCTAAGGCGTGATGGAAGACTCTGCGTTCCACAAGTAGGAGATTTGGTACATAAAGTTCTCGAAGAAGCACATCACTCAAAGATGACTATACATCCAGGCGGGGATAAGATGTATAAAGATATGAAGCACATTTTCTTTTGGCCCGGGATGAAGAAGGATGTGGCAGAGTTTGTCTCTAGGTGAATCATCTGCCAGCAAGTTAAGGCCGAGTCAAAGAAGCCCGGTGGGCTATTGCATCCTCTAGACGTTCCACTTTAGAAGTGGGAGAGTATCTCCATGGATTTTATTGATGGGCTACCTAGGTCAAGGAAAGGGTATACGAGCATTTGGGTTATTGTGGATAGACTTACGAAGAGTGCTCATTTCATTCCGGTGAAGAGCAAGAAGACCGCATCTTGGCTAGCGTCCGTATATCTTCGTGAGATTGTGAGGCTTCATGGAGTCCCTTCTAGTATAGTCAGTGACCGTGACCCAATCTTCACAAGTCAGTTCTGGAATAGCTTGCAAGAGGCTATGGGCATGAGGTTGAATCTGAGTACTGCTTATCACCCACAGACGGACGGTCAAACCGAAAGGGTGAATAGGGTACTCGAGGATCTGTTGAGGCTTTGTATTATGGATTTTGGTGGTACTTGGGAAGACCATCTTCCTCTTGTTGAGTTTGCATATAATAACAGTTATCAGGCAAGCATAGGGATGGCACCATTTGAAGCTTTATATGGGAGGCCGTGCAAGTCGCCTACATGTTGGTGGGAGACTACAGATAAGCTCATACTTGGGCCTGATATGATCAGAGAAACATCCGAGAAGATCGAATTGATTCGGAGACGGATGAAAGCGGCCCAAGACCGACAGAAATCTTATGCTGATAAGCGAAGATCTGATTTGGAGTTTGATGTTGGGGATATGGTTTTCGTAAAGGTTTCTCCTTTGCGGAATGTGGTCTAATTTGGAGCCGTTGGGAAGTTAGCACCGAGATTTGTTGGACCATTCCCTATTATAGAGAGGATCGGGCAGATGGCTTATAGAGTGAAGTTGCCCGAGAAGCTTGCCGGAGTACACGATGTTTTTCATGTTTCGCATCTTCGGAAGTGTTTACATGAATCAGCAGAGGTTGTTGAGCCGAGTGTTTTGGAAGATGTGGAAGTGGAGAAAGAAGCTACCTTGAGGAGAGCTCCGATTCGTATCTTGGGGACGGAGACCAAGAAGCTAAGGAATCGAGAGGTCAAGTTGGTGAAGGTTCAATGGGGTGAAGCCGAAGAAGACGCAACTTGGGAAACCGAGGAGAAGATGCGTGGGCTTTATCCATTCCTTTTTGAGGGTACACTCTCAATCTCTTTTCTCTGTTAGCATATCTTTCTCTTTGCTATCCATATTTATCTAGTTTATCGTGTTAATCTTGTCATGAGAACCTTAGGTAGAAACCCTTTGGATGAAACATGTGTTTGAAACATGTTATGCTTGATGGTTGCAAGTGGTTGCAAGTGTTTGCAAGTGGTTACTCGTGGATGCATTATACACGATTAGGCACTAGATCGGCTCACACACTCCTCATATTTCATGTGCATGAGTGTTTATGCTTATTCATGGATGAAATTTTTTGTGTTATCACATGGATGTTGCATATGGATGTATGTTATGTGCACACATATAGAGGTTATACATTATGTTAGGAATTGCATACATATGGATTCATTTCACTAACATAATTTGCATTGATGATATTGGCATTAGATAAGTACATATACACACACCTTTGCATATGTTCATCTAGCATTTAGAATCTTGTAAGGACAATGATTGCTCGTGGATGATGTTTTGAGTAGATGGATGTTGGATGGTAGGATACGTTCTTCCCAACTTGAAGATTTCGGGGACGAAATCCTTTAAGGAGGGGAGAATGTAACAATCCGTATTTTCAATAACCAGTGATAACATAAATTGAGGCAGAATTTAATTCTAAAATCTGAATCAAGGGAAACGGGCTATGCCATTGCGTTCGTCTCGGAAAAATACGCGAAATAGAGTCCGAGTTTTCAAAAAACGGAGTCCGTATGACCCGATTAAGGCCCAACGAAGTTTTCAGAAAATTTCTAAGTAAAAACAGATTTCAAATTCAAACTTGAATTTGGAAAATTGGGCCAGTTGGGCCAGGCGGGAAAATTCCCGCCACAGTACCCAAGTCGACAGCCCTGTCGACTTGGGAGTCGACTTGGTCTGACCAGGTCGACAGCCCTGTCGACTTGGCTGTCGACTTGGCTCAGACGACAAATCCTGCCTGATGCACCATTTTGAGAATGTGTTGAGCTAGGGGGCTAGATTCGGTTTTGAGGGTTGAGATTGGAACTAGGGTTTAATCCTATGGCCTAAAACACTTGCCTAATCTATAAATAAGACCCTAACCTACCCTAAATCATCATTAATCTATCCTACAACTAAACTATGGCAAAATCAATCCTCTCATGGCCTCCACTCTCTTCATCAAATTCCTAAATAAATTTCTAAGTGATTTTCCATGCATACAAGTGTTTTTAGACTTGTATGATCATCATTAGCTTGCATTCAAGTCAAGTTCTTCTATTTGCACCACAAAGAAAGAGTTTTGATCAAGTTTGCTTGCATTTTTGGGGTTTAATTGGTTGCATAAGGGTTTTCTTACATTTGCTATACTCATTTGAGTCCGCATAAGCATTGTAAGCCCTATTTCTTTCATACTTAAACTCTAAAGTTAAATGTATGATATGCAAGTTTATTATGATGAGTTATGCAAGTTTATCATGTTGTAATATGCAAGTTAATATGCAAGTTTACTATGCTAAGATATGCAAGTTATCATGTTGTAATATGCAAGTTAGTATGCAAGTTTACTATGCTATGATGTGCAAGTTATCATGTTGTAATATGCAAGTTTACTATGCTAAGATATGCAAGTTATTATATTGTAATATGCAAGTTTATATGCAAGTATGTCATGTTTTGATATGCAAGTATGTTATGCAAGTTTGGGTTGAACATCTTGTTCATGTTATCATGTTATGCAAGCTTATCTTGAGTATGTGAACATAAAGCTTCAAGCTTTATGCCAAAGGTTGCATTTTGGCAACATGTAAGTTATCATATCTCTTATGATAACTTGCATGTGAGGCTAAATGCGAACTTGTGGCCATTTCTACATGTCATTTAGCATCATGTATCACGAATATGCCAAGTTTGGTTTTATGCATGCTTTTGGGGCCTAAAAATGTAATATGCAAGTGTGTGAACACATGAACATTTCATATGCCACCATGTTGAACTTGTGGCTTTAACACTTTTATGTCATGATTATGCCAAGTTCCCTCTTTCTATCCTTTATGCGCTATTGCGATATGTAAGCGATGGGATTGCGTTTGGGGTTGGGTAAACTTAAAAGACATAAAAACATGAGCTTGGGAATTTACCTATTAAATTAGGTCTACCCATTGGGAATTTACCTATTAAGTTAGGTCTACCCAATTGCTTGAAAACTTGTAATGTGTTTTGGAAACACGATGGACATGACACTTAGAAAATATAAGTGTGGCCAACTCGAGGTTGGGTTGAGTTTGTAGCGTAAACCTACCCGGAACCGACCGGCCTAACTAGTTGCTACAAACAATAGGACCCAATGTGAGAAGTTGGTCATGTTGTACCTTGGACCCGAGGTTAGACCAAGTTGTGGTGTAAAGCTACCCGGACCCGCCCGGCTTAACTAGTAACCGCAACGAAGTCTAATGTGAGAGATTATGGCGCATTAATTAATTAATGCCTCATGATTAGGGTTAAGTCATGGTCCACTTAGTGCTTAACCAATTTGGGCTCGGTAGATTAATCGGGGTTAAGTCGTGAACTCATCGTTACACTTAACCAAGTTAATCCATGATTAGCAAGAGGGTTAAACCGTACTTAACCCACTAGAAAAATCCTGGCAATGGGGGTCCACTCCAGCAGTAATCCCAAGTTTGTATCATCATGACCCTAGGGACTAGGCTAGGGAGGGGGCACGATTACTGGGCTGGAGGTAAGCGACCAAAAGCGACGGCAGGGGGGTACGCCGGTGTAGTTCCGGGCGGACCATGGTCGTGCACATAGTCCGTAGCTGGAGAAAACATGCACGGGTACCCGTAGATCGAAACTGTGCACTCATGTTTATGGTGTCCAGGGGTTGACACCCTAGGGCTTGATACACCCGATGGGTGGACCCAGCACAGTTCGACTACAATCATGTTTGGGCCGTATTGACACCAACACGTGACGAGTTAGGCTTAGGGAGCCGATCGACTAGACCGTTTGGTTGGACCTCGTATGAGGGTCACTTCATGTTATTGGGCCAAAGCTTGGGCCAGGGGATCAATACTTGCTTATTCAAGTCATGTTAGTTTGCTAGTACACCTGTGGTGCAAAACCTTAATCCTGATTATGCGATGACACCTTTATCTACCTTGTTAGTTAATCATCATGCTAGTATGTTGTTATCCCTGCTGCTCATGCCAGTTAACTTTATCAGTTTACATTGATTGTAGTAGGGCTTACTCAGTCTTTTTGACTGACCTGTTTTCTTTTGCCTCTTTTCTTTTGTTCCCCCCCCAGGTTTGCAGGGTGGGAATACCAGTACTTAGCTTGGATCTTTGCTGCTTTTCTTGGATAGCTCATGTACGCTTTGGACATGAGCTTGCTATGGTTTTCCACTTTGGGGATAGCTACTTTATGTTTTCCTTTCCAGTTTCCAGTTTTATGTTTCTAGACTTTGTTTATGGAAAATAATGATCAAGTACTGTGTTGTAACTTAACTTATGGTTTTGATATGCTAGTTTTTATCCGCTGCTATATTTACTCTGTTTTTACTTATATGTTCTGTCTTGTGATATCTGCATGCAAGTTTACCTAGTTCAACGCCCCTCCAAAGTCAGTGTCCTTGCGAGAGCGGCACTGGCGGAGGTGGGGTGTTACATTCCTCTACTGGGTATAAGAACAGTGTTAGTGATGACATCGTTCACGACAAACCCAAAATCCCATTTGATATTAAATACAAGGCTCTGAATAGAAAATATATCGGCTTATATTCAATATCAAATTATGAAATCAACAAATATCGTACTGGAATAACAATATATATATATCTTCCAAATTCCTCCACAATGTCCATATAATCACATAATCCAATATCGAAATATTCCAAAGATAATTTCGATTCAAATCCATTCCAATTCATATATTGGAAATTCCGGTTATTTTTAAAATCATTTCATATTCGATTTATTTGTTTTCAAAATAATTGGATTATAATTCTAGTTCAAAACTAATTCATTTCGATAAAAATCTATTTTTATCTTTTCAAATATGGAATTTTTCATCCCAATTCTTTCCAAATCATTTCTTATGATTTTACACCAATTATTGATATTTTTAATAATTTTATCAAGGCCCATACAGTCGATTTCCATAAACGGCCATCGAACTGCACTTACACCGGCCTTTTCCAAATTTGATTTGGACATAATTCCAAATCCAACCGTTAGATTTCTAATTTCTTGTACTCATTAGAAAGCTCTTTTCGATACGAACCCAATGGTTTCAGTTTTAGGAGAATCCGACGGTCGGATCTCCCGTAATGTCCATTCGAAGTCAATGGTCGAAATTCGCGAACTGCCGCAGCGCGGCGCATTCTATTCAGGCCATTATATCATATATACAATATATATATAATAAATATTTCGTCGATTTCCATTCAAAACGTATTTTATAAATTGTTTTAAATTCGTTTTTAAAACGGTTTCAACTTCATATTCAATTTTAAACCAAAATCGAATATTCCATATCATTAATATATAAATAATAATATTTTCAAAACATTAGATTTTGAAATCAATTCATTTTCAATATTCATTATAAAAATGAATAAAATCGATATAAATATCGTTCACGTCAAAATGGCGTTAATCTAATCAACACGGCTTTATATATTTAAATATATTCGTGTCCATCCCGAATTGGACATCAAAATCAGATTTTGATTCTTTTCTGAATATTATTTTAAAATATTTGTTATTTTAAAATATTCGTTCCTTCAGAACTGGAATCAGACACAGTCAATTACCATATAATGTGATTTATATGGATTTCATACACAACATGTATACAACAATAATCAAACACTGTCAACCATCATCCAGAGTGCATTCTATACTGCATAAGCATTAAATATAAATATTTAACGCTTGCAACAGCCTGTCAACCAATCGATTGACATACCACTAAACAGTTGGGATTAGTGTATGTCAAATATCATCCCAACACCCGTGTGGGGTTTCAATCCACAAACACATAATATTATTAGTGTAGTTGGGCAACGTGTAAAATTTATCGTCCCAATCCATATCAGTCAAATAAGTGTACATATACAAATTGTCTGATTTGTAAATGAATATTTATTTTATTTATATACACGTTAAAAGTTATATTTTTAACGATAAAATATTTATTCAACACATGAATATTCTATTCGGTTCATTTGTCTAATAAAAATGGTATTTTTATTGTCCTAATACACTTTAGAAAATTTTGGCGGCATAACGGCGCGATACTAGAATCGGGATAAGGTCTTGCCATATCCCTCGCCTAATAATGGCGCACGTCATACACAAACCAAATCATATCAATTCATTTCAATTCCAAAACAGAATTCAACCAAATAATCCAATTAACCAAACCAAATAATCAAACAAGTCGTCCATGATTTGTGGACGACGGGGTGCAGTTCATATATGCAGTTATAAAATAAATAACTATATAAGAAAATATGGTGAGGAGTTCTTACCTTTGTGTTCCACTCCGTCATTCTCTGACTCTGAATGGTTCAGATTTGGATTTGCTTTCCACCAGTTCCATCACAATTCTTTTCACGCCGTTCATAGTAAAAATCATATTTTTATAGCTTTATTCCAATAAATAAAAATCATATTTTTATTTCTACTTCATATATTTTTACGATGCTTCTTTCTATATAAAAATTATATTTTTATATCTCTACCTCCTATATAAAGATCGAATTTTTATTTCGCTTCATATATAATAAAAATCGAATTTTTATCGCTACTGCATATATATAAAAATCGAATTTTTTATCGCTACTGCATATATATAAAAATCAAATTTTTATCCTAATGATATCCATATAAAGATCGTATCTTTATCGTAATGCAAACATTATAAAAATCGTATTTTTATCTATAAAAATCATATACTTTTTAATTCTCTACACATATAAAAATCATATTTTTATTTTATGAAAAATCATATGGTTTCAATGTTAAAAATCTAATCTTTTTCAAGAAAAAAAATAAAATCTTTGTCTTGCCATTTAATGCAAAAATTGAATTTTTTATCTCTAAAAACATCTACATAAATTTGAACTTTAAAAACTGATTTTAATTAATTTAAACTAATTACTTTAAATAAATAACTAACTAAATAAATAAATAAATAAAAACTTACAGTTGAATCGAAGGAGGGGGAAGTTGTTGCGCTGCGTCGGAGGTGGAGGGGGATGTCTCGGCGGGGGGTGGTGATACGGTGGAGGCGGTGGCAGGGTATCACGGTTTTTGGAATTGGGGGTTTGGGTTTCAACGAGGAAGGGGGTGGATGGGAAGAAGGCGCGAAGGAGAAGGAGGGGGAGATTCACCAACGGCGGCGCCACCTGAGGGGGTGGGGGCGGTGATGATCGAAGGCAGGGGCTGGAGGGAATCGCGATTTAAGTTTTAGGTTTTTTCTCTTTATTCGATTTCTGAATTGAAACTGAAGAGAGGCAGGGAGTTTAAGGGAAAAGAAATTGTATATATTTATTTTATTTAATTCTCTAAAGAGTTGACTTTTCTTTTGAACTCTAAACGAGACCCAACGACTGTCGTTCTTAGCTAATTACCCCTATTCTGAACACAATGGGTTACGTATCATAAGCCAATTCGACTATTTTGATCAGTTTTTCTTTAAATTAAAATGTAAATCAATGTATATTGAATTTGAACGCACATTTTAATTTACCAGGGCCACATACTGACTCCAAAAATTCCAGAAAAATAAATCTTGCTATGTTTTGACAATACGGTCCTAACTAAACTAATTTCGTCGAATTTGAAGACCGTTTGAAAAACGGTCGTTTTCTGGTCGATCCAAATTGACAAAACTGACAAACCACGTTTAGCTTCGTCACGCTCACATATTGATTCAAAAAATTATGAAAATTGGAATATAGCAATAATTTGACACTACAGATCCAACAAAAGTGGTTTCGTACAAAACGGAGGTGGTTTGCAAAATTTTCATTTTTAAGGGCTATATTTTCCATAGCGACTATTCTGAAATTTCAACTGAGCATAAATTTTTATTCCCGCTGTGAAATTTCAATTTTTCGGATTTGTTGGAAAGATATTTTTAAATAGAATCAAATATTTTTGGTTTCGCCAAAATCCAGTTTATTTTGAATCCTATACAGTCATTTGAAATTTGAAACCGAATTTTCAAACTACCGCGCCGTTTCCAATTTCTTTTATAATTAAAAATAAATATTTATATTCTTACTTCGATTTAAATAAATATATACATTCTAATTCTATTCCAAAATAAATTTCTCATCGTTATTATTTAAAATAAATCATTTTAAATATTCAAAATTCATTAAAATTGCCAAAATAATAATTTTAAATTGGTTCTGATTTTCTGGGTTGTTACAGATAGACAAGGTGATATCTCAAGCACCTCTAAAACATTAGTATCAACAATAGAATATAAATCACGGAGTCGCTTCCGAAGCTGAGATATGTCTGGGAGAGCCACCCGATATGCTCATTGACAATAGCCCTATATATCTAGGAACCAACTCCCCGGTCTGACTGAAACGTACCACTCCCTTCAAAGGAGATGCACACATATAAAATGATCACCAATGGAGACTCCAAAGGCTTCCTACAGTTATCCGCATAGGATTTCTATCTGCTTTGAGCCTATTTCATTCTCTCTTAAATAAGATTAATCTTTTATGAAGCTTCACGAATAGAGTTAGGGCTTAATATCAGCTTTTTCCTGGAATCTTACCATCACAAAGTGATCGACATGGCCTCCCGTAAAAGGCTTCAAAAGGAGCCATACCGATGCTTAAATGAAATGTTTTATTATATGTCAACTCGATAAAACAAAGATGGTCTTCCTAAGTACCACCAAAATCAAGTATGCATGCACGAAGTAAATCCTCTAGGTCACGATTCACCCGCTCAGTCTGCCCATCACACTGTGGAAGATAAGCAGTGCCTTAACTAAGCTTGTACTCAAAGATTTCTAAAGACTCTACCAAAAATTACTAGTGAAAAATGGATCTTGATCATAGACAATTGAATTAGGGATACTGTCAAATTCCCGTGATTTGCTTAATACATAGGTTGGATAAAAGACATGTCGTCCTATAAGACTTAATAGGGATAAACTGGGTGGAGTTAGTTAAATGATCCATTATCACTCAAATGATTCCATGTCCCAATCTCGATCAAGGTAATCCATCAATGAATTCCATTGAAATCTGATCCCACTTCCTTAGTATGACCTCTAAAGGAAGAAGGAGACCATTTGTAACAACCCGCATTCTACACATCGGAGGATCGTAGAATATTTATTTCATTATCATATGAAGTCGTATAGTCGTGTAACCTTGGGGAACAACTATTGGGGTCATTTCCCATGTTCACGATTTTTGCCGATTTTTAAATGACCGTTTTGCCCCTAGCTGATCTTGTTTCGGCCATAACTTTTGATTGGTAAGGAGTTTTGAACTGAAACCACTTCCATTGGATTCAGATGATGGTTTACAATTCCGTAGAGTGTACATTAGCCAAACGGACTCACCGTTTGGGAGATATGGCTGAAACAAGGTTTAGAAGGTGAAAAACAGCTTAATCAGGCCTAGTTAGTGTAATTACAAGAGGGCTCATAACCCATTTCAGGATTGGGGTTATGGCGAGGCTGAGAACAGTTAGGAAACGATTTTTATTTCATTTTTTAGCCACCTAAAATATTTCTCTAACCCTAGCCATGGCCTCCACCTTCTAATTTCATCCCAAATCGCCCTCTAATCAAGTTTTAGCCTAATCTACACTAAATCAAGGAAAATCAACATCAAATTGGGGATAGAGCTGCCGTGTTGCATAGAGATTCAACCCAAATCTGAGACATTTTCAGATCTAAGATTTATTTGTGGCTAAGGTGAGTGATTAGCGTCTTTTTACACTAATTACGGCTAATTAGGGGTCATTAGTGTTAATTAGCGGACTTATAACTCAAAAAAATTTAGAAAAATTTGTAAAATTCTAAAACATCATTTTATGCCTCTCTTAGAAATTTGGGTCGATTTGGTTAAGTTTTGTTAATCCTATCATTAGTTGTGCTTAAACATGATTAAGGGGAAAATATGGGTTTTGGGTAGGTTTGATCCATTTTTTAACTTATTGAAATTGTTGTTTTGGTGTTTGTGGTTAATTATACATGTTGCTATGACTGTTTGGAATGTTTTGTGATTACCTAGAACAGTTAGAATGGTCGAAAACACCGTCGTGTGGCGTAAAACAGTCGCTGGAAGTTGCAGGAAATTATGCAGGGGACCGGATCGGATCAGCGGGGGAGGACCGGGTCGAGTCGTGTAGCCCACCCACGAGCCGCCTCAAGTGCACGAACCGAACCACCTGCATGAAGTCATCAAACACCATCACGAACCAAACCGACCTGCTTGCATTGGAAGATCACGACCCGATGCTCTAGAGAGGAGTCATGATCCGAACCGATGCCAGGGCTCACGAGCCGAACCGATGAGGAAGTAGGACCTGGAGTTCACGATCCGAAGCTTCACCGAACCGAATGTTGACCACGACCCTGACCCAGTGAGGCACCACGACCCGGACTGCTTGTTGGCCACGAATTGGAGCTACTCACGAACCAATGGAGGACCCGAACCTATATGGTGATCACGAACCGAATGGAGATCGAACCAGGATGATGAAGACCAAAACCCGAGATGCAAAGGTAGTCCAAATAGGAAGTAGAACTCAGGATCCAGTTGGGAACCAACGAGTTAACTTCACGAATTGGACTTTGTTGCGGTACATGTGCAAAGGGGTTATCGACGTCGATAACTTTGATTTACCACCAAGACGGATGTTAGGCTATGGATCAGTGCAGTGAAGTCATCATGACTTCATGGGGCAGAGTGATTGTAGCAAGGCTATGAGCCAGTGCAGTGAAGTTGTTATGACTTCAACGGGCAGAGTGGACATAACAAAGGATTAGTGGCTATGGATCAATGCAGTGGAGTCACTGTGACTCCATGGGGCAGAGTGATCATAACAAAGTATTTGGGTGGTCAAAGCGGTGGATATCGTATGCTTTACGCACTGAGTGAGAGATGTGCGGACGGTTGCTATGCTTGATTGTTTGATATCATTATGACATGCACACTCCCACCCCTGTATCTTTACACCATATGTTAGTGTCACCTTAGAGTATTGTAAATCCTATTGTGCTAACTCTTTGGTTGCAGGTCCAGGTTCAGGTATGGTTTAGTATACGTGTTATTGTTCTGTTTTGCTACTTATCGCTCATACCAGACTTTTGTCTGACCCTGATTTTTATGTCTCTTCGTATTACTTTGGGTGCTCTTAAACGGGCAGACTAGAGACAGGTCAGGTGATTATGCACGAGTAGCTGTACCGGAGACGAGCAGGAGGCTTCTATGTATGATATATATATATAATGATCTCCCTATGTCGCTGCTGGTCACTACTTTGGGCATTAGTAGTGTACCCTTCTTATTTTGCTTTGGAGACAGTTTTAAAAGTTGTAATAATGATGATGTGGAACATAAGTTGTATATTGGATTTTCCGCTGCTATGATGGTTTAGTTTTCAGCTTATACACTGTCTCGCCTGCTTTATGTCAAAGTTATGTTACGATTATATTTTGTTCCATGCATTGTGAGATATACTACAGGTTCCTTGCTAGTTCAAATTCCTTTCTTTGGCGACCGTTCCATGCTAGTCGGGCAGTGGCACAACGCACTTTCATTGGAAATGTCAGCTGGTGTGGGGCGGGCCATCACACTTGGTATCAGAGCTCTAGGTTGCGTAGTTAACCTAGGCAAAGACACATGGGAGAAATAGTATGTATATGAGAGCGCGTATTTGTTATATTTTGGTTTTCAAAAACTATATATATATACTATTAGTATATCTAAAGATGGAGTCGTACTGCACTAGCACCATTTGAAGAGATGGTTAGTCGTTTTCTCCTTACAGATTGAACGATGAGCCGATACACGAGGGGTACTGGTAGGGGAGCTAATAATGGGAATGCTCCTAATATGAGGACGATGTTCACTGACTTCATGAGAGAGATGCTTAGAAATGTGCAAGGAGCAGTTCCTAATGCTGCTAATGGTGGTGGTGCAGCGGTGCGGGCGCCTAGGGCCGATTTCTCCAAGCTATGCAAGGATTACATAGTCATGGTGGAATGTCGTTCTACGGAACGGAATTGGCTACAGAAGTTCAGGATTGGTTGGATAGCAGTGAGCATATCTTCGAATACTTAGGTATCGAGGATGTGATGAAGAAGAAGCTAGCATCCCGTCAGCTGCAAGGACGGGCTATGAATTGGTGGAATGCTATTAAGGCAACTACCCTTGAGGATCAAGTTACTTGGGATTAGTTCAAGGCCCGGTTCAGTGATAAATTTATCGCAGCTGCTCAGAAATCAGAATTGTTTAGGAAATTTTTGGAGCTTAAGCAGAATGGTAGGGCAGTCTCGAAGTACATTGTTGAGTTTGATACTTTATCGAAGTATGGATTATCCCTTATCGACTCTGCGGAAAAGAAGAACGAGAAGTTCATAACTGGCTTGGATGGGTACTTGGGGGAAAGTCTTATTAACCACATCGATGAGATGTTTGAATCGATTGTAGGGAAAGCTTTGAGATCAGAGAGTCTATACCATAAGTCGAAGACTGAGGTTGCATCTGCAGAAGAGCCAAAGCCGCAAGCAAGCAGTGGAGGCAAGAATGGTTCTCAGAATAAGAGAAAGCAGAATCAGCCAAGGATGGCTAGAAGAAGAAGAATAAGAAAGATGTTGAGTGCTTTAACTGTGGCAAGAAGGGCCATTATGCTAAAGAATGTCGAGCAAAGCCCGCGGATAGGAAGTGCTTCAACTGCGGCCAAGTGGGACATCACAAGGATAAATGTCCGCAACCCCCTAAAGAGAAGCAGATTGTGAAAGCATATGCTCTTAATGCTATTCCTTCTTCGTCGAATGCCCCAACTGCTGTGGACAAAGGAAAGAATGTCGTCATTCAAGGTATGCTTTCTGTTTATGATGTTCATGTTCGAGTGTTGTTTGATACTCGGGCTTCCCGTTTCTTCATATCTAGTGACCTGGTAGATAGGTTGGGATTGAAGCCCGAGATAGTCGATAGACCTTTAGCGGTGATGAAATCGATTGGCGGTTCGACTAGCCTTAGTATCATTTGTCGTAATATGGTCTTATCGAGTCATGGATGTATGTTTGTTCGTGATTGCTTTGTTTTGGGCTTTATTGGGTTTGGCATTATTTTGGGAGTCGATTGGATCCAAAGATACGAGGTGGTGGTAGAGTGTGAGGGCTTTTTGGTGACAGTTAGAGCGGATGATGGGCGGAGGGTAGTGTTTGGTGGTCTACCTAGTGATGGGGTAATGGCTAGTTTTCGAAATTCCCTCGACAACCCACATGATGAGTTGTCAGATGTGCCCGTGGCTGGCCAGTATCCGGACGTCTTCGAGGAAGTGACTGGACTTCCACCACACCGAGAGATTGAGTTTCGTATTGATTTAGTGAAAGATGCCAGACCTATAGTGATGCCACTTCATCGTATGGCGCCAAGGGAGCAGAGAGAGCTCGGGGTGAAAATGAGCGATCTTTTAAAGAAGGGATTTATCAGAAGAAGTGTTTATGAGTGGGGATCACCAGTTGTATTTGCTACCAAGGCAGATGGTTCCCTTCGATTGTGTATGGACTACCGTGAGTTGAATTAGGTGACAAGGAAGAATAAGTATCCTCTACCATGGATAGATGATTTGTTTGATCAGTTGAATGGCGCGAGAGTGTTCTCCCAGTTGGATCTCGCGATAGGTTTTCATCAGCTTAGGGTGGAAGCTAAGAGTGTAGCTAAAACGACCTTTCGGACGCTGTCTGGGTGCTAGGAGTGGTTGGTCATGCCATTTGGGTTGACCAATGCACCAGCATATTTTGTGGATCTTATGAATAGAGTATTCCGAGATCAATTAAATAAGTTTGTTCTTGTGTTCTAGACGATATCTTGGTTTATTCAAGGTCAGAGGAAGAACACAAGGAACATTTGAGGATAGTGATGGAGGTGTTGAGAAAACACCAATCGAAAGCAAAGTTTTCTAAGTGTCACTTCTGGAGGAGGGAAGTGAGGTTCTTGGGCCATGTTGTTTCAGAGAATGGTATTGCCGTGGATCCTACGAAGGTGACTACGGTACAAGATTGGTCTACGCCCAAGAATGCGACAGACGTAAGGAGTTTCTTGGGATTAGCTGGATATTATCGTAAGTTTATCCAAGACTTCTCTAAGATAGCGGCACCGTTGACTCAGTTGACCAAGAAGAATCAAGCTTTCGTCTTGGACAAAAAGTGCGAGAATGCATTCAAGAGTCTAAAGGAAAAGTTTACATGTGCACCAGTGTTAGTCATTCCTAAGGGGAATGAAGAGATGACAGTACATACAGATGCGTGTGGTACCGGACTAGGTGTTGTATTGATGCAAGGAGGTAGGGTTGTAGCTTACGCTTGTCGGCAACCGAAACCGCATGAGAAAAGATATCCTACCCATGATTTGGAATTGGCAGCGATCGTATTCGTGTTAAAGATGTAGAGACATTATCTCTTGGGAGAAAGATTCGAGTTGTTTATTGATCATAAATCGTTAAAGTGCCTTTTCTCCCAGAAGGATCTAAATCTCCGACAGCAAAGATGGTTAGAATTCTTGGCTTCCTATGATTTCTATATCACATATACACCAGGAAAAGGCAATGCGGCAGCTGATGCATTGAGTAGAAGACATGCCAGTTTAGGGGCCATGTTTCTTGAGTGGAAGCAACTGGAGTACATTGCTAGGTATGATTTCAGACCAAAGTGCGAATTGGATCCTGAAACGTTAGCAAGTTTAACGATCAGACCCACTTTGATTGAGCGGATTGGTTCCAGTCAGAGGGACGATCCTAACTTATTGGAAATCATCTCCAAGTTAGAGATGGGAATCGATGAAGAGATGAACAAGTATGGGCTTGATCGAGATGGATGGGTTAGAAAGAATGGTAGACTGGTTGTACCCAATGTCAGTGGATTGAGAGATGAAGTGCTTAGAGAATGTCATCACTCAAAACTAACTATACATCCTAGTGGCAACAAAATGTATCGAGACATGAAGCAGACCTACTACTGGGAAGGGATGAAAAGAGACGTTGGGAAGTTTATATCCAAATGCATGAACTGCCAGTTAGTTAAAGCTGAACAAAAGAAACTTAGTCGTTTGTTGCAACCATTAGAAATCCCAGAATGGAAATGGGAACAAGTCTCAATGGATTTCATTGATGGGTTACCAAGGACTAGATCGAGCCATGATAGCATCTGGGTGATTGTGGACCGATTGACCAAGAGTGCAAGATTTATACCCGTCAAGTCAAATAGAACAACATCTAAGTTAGTAGAACTGTATATGAAATGGGTAGTGAGATTTCATGGAGTACCAAAAGGCATTATAAGTGACCGAGATCCGTTGTTCACTAGAGGATTTTGGAAGAGCTTACAAGAGGCATTAGGATCAGAATTACACCTCAGTACCGCGTACCATCCTCAAACCGACGGTCAGACAGAGAGGGTGAATCGAGTATTAGAAGATCTCTTGAGAGCTTGCATATTAAATTTTGGCAGATCATGGGATGACTATTTGCATCTAGTGGAGTTCGCATATAATAATAGTTATCAATCTAGTAATTGTATGGATCCATTTGAAGCTTTGTACGGAAGACCGCGCAACTCACCATCATGTTGGTTAGAAACTAGTGAGAAATTTGTGCTTGGGCCAGATGTGATAAGGGAAACGTCAGACAAGATTAAGGTTATCCAACAACCAATGAAGGCTGCCGAAGATAGGCAGAAGAGTTATGCTTATAAGAGGAGAAGAGATTTAAGATTCTCCATTGGCGACTTGGTGTTTGTCAAGATTTCTCTGTTAAAGAGTGTGATACGATTTGGTAGGAGAGGAAAGTTAATGCCAAGATCTGTTGGTCCATTCCCAGTTCTCGAACAAATTGGGAATTTAGCATATAAAGTTGAATTTCCAGCCAAGGTGGCGGGAGTTAATAACGTATTTCATGTTTCCCAGTTAAGGAAATTCGTGCACGACCTTGATGAGGCTATTTCACCTGATCAGTTGGATGATATCGAAGTAGAACCCGAGGCAGTTGGGAACCGCAAGCCGATTCGTGTTGTCGAGCACGATACGAAGAAACTTCGAAGGAAAGCGGTGAATCTAGTCAAGGTTCAGTGGGGGCAAGGATGAGAATGACTGTACTTGGGAGACAGAGGAGAGCATTAGGAAGGCGTATCCAGAACTCTTTTCCTGGTAAGATTTCAAATTTCGATTTAGTCTTTCCTCATACTAGGATAGGTTTGTTTTGTTCGTTTTGTGTGTCTGATTGTTTGTGAATGACTAATAGGCATGCGGAACACCTTTGTATGTTTTTGGTTAAGGAATTTCGGGGGCGAAATTTCTTAAGGGGGAAGAGTGTAACGACCTGCATTCTACGCATCGGAGGATCGTAGAATATTTATTTCATTATCATATGAACTCGTATAGTCGTGTAACTTTAGGGAATGACTATTGGGGTCATTTACCATGTTCACGATTTTTGCTGATTTTTAAATGATCGTTTTGCCCCTAGCTGATCTTGTTTTGGCCATAACTTTTGATTGGTAAGGAGTTGAAACCACTTCCATTGAATTCGGATAATGGTTTACAATTCCATAGAGTGGTCACATTAGCCACATGGACTCACCGTTTGGGAGATATGACTGAAACAAGGTTTAGAAGGTGAAAAACAGCTAATCGGGCCTAATTAGGGTAATTAGCAAGAGGGTCCATAACCCATTTTGGGATTAGGGTTATGGGAAGGTTGAGAACAGTTAGGAAATGATTTTTATTTCATTTTTCAGCCGCCTAAAACATTTCTCTAGCCCTAGCCATGGCCTCCACCTTCTAATTTCATCCCAAGTTGCCCTCTAATCAAGTTTTAGCCTAATATACACCAAATCAAGGCAAATCAACATCAAATTGGGGATAGAGATGCTGTGTTGCATAGAGATTCAACCCAAATCAAAGATATTTTCGGATCTAAGATTTATTTGTGGCTAAGGTGAGTGATTAACGTCTTTTTACACTAATTACAGCTAATTAGGGGTCATTAGTGTTAATTAGCGAAATTATAACTCAGAAAAATCTAGAAAAATTTGTAAAATTCTAAAACATCATTTTATGCCTCTGTCAGAAATTTGGGTTAATCTGGTTAAGTTTTGTTAATCCTATCATTAGTTGTGCTTAAACATGATTAAGGGGAAAATATGGGTTTTGGGTAGGTTTGATCCATTTTTTAACTTATTGAAATTGTTGTTTTGGTGTTTGTGGTTGATTATACATGTTGCTACGATTGTTTGGAATGTTTTGTGATTACCTAGTACATTTAGAATGGTCGAAAACGTTGTCGTGTGGCGTAAAATAGTCGCTGGAAGTTGTAGGAAATTATGCACGGGACCGGATCAGATCGGTGGGGGAGGATCCGGTCGGGTCGTTTAGCCCACCCACGAGCCGCCTCAAGTGCACGAACCAAATCGCCTGCATGAAGTCATCAAACACCATCACGAACCAACCCGACCTGCTTGCATTGGGAGATCACAACCTGATGCTCTAGAGAGGAGTCACGATCCGAACCGATGCCAGGACCGATGAGGAAGTAGGACCTGGAGTTCACGATCCGAAGCTTCACCGAACCGAATGTTGACCACAACTCGAACCTAGTGAGGCACCATGAGCCGGACGGCTTATTGGCCACGAACTGGAGCTACTCACAAACCGATGGAGGACCTGAACCGATATGGTGATCATGAACCGAATAGAGATCGAACCAGGATGGTGAAGACCAAAACCCGAGATGCAAAGGTTGTCCAAATAGGAAGTAGAACTCAGGACCCAGTTGGGAACCAACGAGTAAACTTCATGAATTGGACTTTGTTGCAGGACGTGTGAAAAGGGGTTATCGACGTCCATAACTTTGATTTCCCACCAAGACGGATGTTAGGC
Source organism: Allium sativum (assembly GCA_030737875.1). Classification (NCBI taxonomy): domain Eukaryota; kingdom Viridiplantae; phylum Streptophyta; class Magnoliopsida; order Asparagales; family Amaryllidaceae; genus Allium; species Allium sativum. The sequence continues at coordinate 44,187 of JASFAX010002309.1, forward strand.
TACGGATCAGTGCCGTGAAGTCATCATGGCTTCATGGGGCAGAGTGATCATAGCAAGGCTATGAGCCAGTGCAGTGGAGTTGTTATGACTTCATGGGGCAGAGTGGACATAGCAAAGGATTAGTGGCTGTGGATCAGTGCAGTGGAGTCACTGTGACTCCATGGGGCAGAGTGATCATAGCTAAGGATTTGGGTAGTTAAAGCGGTGGATATCGTATGCTTTACGCGCTGAGTGAAAGATGTGAGGATGGTTGCTATGCTTGATTGTTTGATATCACTATGACATGCATAACCCCACCCCCGTATCTTTGCACCATACGTTAGTGTCACCTTAGAGTATTATAAATCCTGTGGTGCTAACTCTTTGGTTGCAGTTCCAGGTTCAGGTATGGTTTAGTGTACCTGTTATTATTCTGTTTTGCTGCTTATCGCTCATACCCGGCTTTTGTCTGACCCAGAGTTTTATGTCTCTTATTATTACTCTAGGTACTCTTAAACAGGCAGACTAGAGACAGATCAAGTGATTATGCACGAGTGGCTGTACTGGAGAGAGCAGGAGGCTTCTACATATGATATATATATATAATAATCTCCCTGTGTCGCTGCTGGTCACTACTTTGGGCATTAGTAGTGCACCTTTCTTATTTTTCTTTGGAGATAGTTTTAAAAGTTGTAATAATGATGATGTGGAACATAAGCTGTATTTTGGATTTTCCGCTGCTATGATGGTTTAGTTTTCAGCTTATGCACTGTCTCACCTGCTTTATGTCAAAGTTATGTTACTATTATATTTTGTTCCATGCGCTGTGAGATATAATACAGGTTCCTTGCTAGTTCAAATTCCTTTCTTTTCCTTTCTTTGGCGACCGTCCCATGCTAGTTGGGCATTGGCACAACACACTTTATTTGGAAATGTCGGTTGGTGCGGGGCGGGCTGTCACACCATTGGTGTAACATACCGTATTTCGTCCACTTCAAGCCAGTAATGAAACCAACTCGAACCGTTTAAAATGACAGAATGTTATTTGCTGCTGAGGTAAATAGAATAAAACACAGAACCACAGACATAGATACAGAGCAATATAATATCTCACAGCGGAAAATACATAATACAATAGTAGTTCATGAAGCTACTAAATAAGAATTTACAATTTATACATAATATCAGAGTTACAAAAAGAAATATAGCGGTAGTCTAAATACAAGAGTTTCTGATACAAAAGGGAAATAACTAGAATTAATAGATAGAGGTGATGTCTTCAACAATCTCTAGCTTCAAAGGCTAAAATCTCAAAACAACAATACTCGATCTGACCCGAGTAATAATGCAAAACAAAACGACTCGGATCAGGACTAACATTCTCATGGAAGTAAATCAACTCAAATGAAATGTTCGATGAAATGCATCAGTAACTTAAAGGATGTTTGGGATCACCATTCTCTAAGGATCCATTAAAATAATATCATATAATATAATACGCTATTATAATAGTGTCTATGGTTAAATATAAAATATTAAAATAGCGTAAGGGGGATTACATTTTTACCCTTACACTGTTTATAAAACCATAGTCTATACATATACCGTAAAGTCCATAATAATGTAGTGGCTATCAGAGGGAACTCCATAGGCATGGTACAAATCAAAATCGTAGGGGCTCGATCTGGATAAATATGACAAGGTATAAAGGCAATACCCATATGTAGAATTCTACCGGATTGCGGACCCAGGCCGGTGGTAACGCATGGCCGTGACTACCGCCCACCCCAGACAATACTCCCAAAATCAAAGGCGCCAATCAATCACAAAGTATTATATATGGTATCGAAGAAGCATGTCTGCTAAGAGGAGCTAGATCACATTAACCTGGGCATGGCTCATGTTTTAGCCATTTCATTATGACCCGAAGGTCAAGGCTATCCATCGTCGTTCTCTTTCTTCAAATCCAGTAATCGCCTCCAAACCATCCTACTTCATTCTGGAACTCCATCGCGTACACAGTTGTTAAAGTGGTTTTCAGTATTGGTAGAGAGTATGACAATATCTGATCCCAGTCTCTTTAACAACCAACCGTTTATATTTTTCACACCATGGTCATTATTTTATAATTCGTTTTATAAAATCATCTTTATGAATCTCAGCTTCAAATTTGAATTCATGATTAAATATTTAACTTCGATTTTCATTTAGTCTAATATATAAGTTTGAATTCCATTTTTATAAAATTCAAATCAACATCTTTATAATGCAATTCAATTAAACCACATCATATTCCACAAGTCAAGTTGTGTA
>JASFAX010002310.1:0-46466 GCA_030737875.1 Allium sativum
AAAAATGACTTGGCATTTTGATGTAAGAGGTTTTGACTCTATTTTTCAGTAATGAGATTTTGTTTTAAAGTTTATATCCGCTGCTTTATATACTCTATTTTATCTATGTTATGTCTTGTGTTATCTCTGTGCCTGTTTACTAGATAATACCCCTCCAAAACTAGGGCATTCCCTTTGTGAGTGACCCTAGCGGAGGTGGGGTGTTACATTTGGTATCAGAGCAGAAGGTTACCAGACTGAGCAAAAGTTTTAAAAACCTTCTGAAACTATTTTCAAAACCGTTTATAAAGAAGCATTTTTCAAGAAAAGTTTTATTTTTAAGAAAAGGCTATTCCCCAAAAGCCATTAGCACTTTCCTTTGTTTCCTCGTTTGAATCTTTTTCCTTTTCTCTTTTCAGCATGTCTGATCTTAACCTTCCTGAGGAAGTACCCATACCTGGCTGGTTCCGAATATACTTGGAAGCTAGGGCCAACGGCGCGGGCCCGGCAGATATCCAACCTCCTCCTCCCCCGGTGGCCACTGTTCCTCCTCCTCCTCCTTCGGGTACCGCCTTCGCCAAAATATGCAAGGACTTTATAGGAATGGGCGGCAAGAACTTCGTTGGAACTGAAACCTTCGTTGAGGCGCGAAGCAGGCTAAAAGAGACTGAACACTTGTTTGTTATTTTCGATATGGAGGATCATAGGAAAGTTCAGTTGGCAGCATGGTTGTTGAAAGAGGAAGCTGCATTTTGGTGGGAAGTCACCAACGCTACCAGGCCAATTGAGACTATGGCAGACTTTAGAGAGAGGTTTGGGCTTAAGTTTTTATCATCCGCAGAAGCGAGTCTTTAGATGGAGAGGTTCCTGGCACTCAAGCAAGGGGACATGTCAGTTAGGGAATACGTGAATAAGTTTAATCAGCTTGCTCGGTTTGGTTTGGACTTAGTCAACACGGCTGAGAAGAAGGCTCTACGTTTGCTTTAGGATTGAGCGAGCCACTCCACACTATGGCCATGACTCATGTACCCATAGGGGGCGACCTTTGAAATCTTGGTGAATACGACCCTTCTTCATGAAGAAGACGAGAATGGCAAGAAGAAGGTCAAGGCGAATGAGTCTCAAGACAAGAAGGTAGACTCCGAGAAAGGAGGAAAGAACAACAACAACAACAATGACAAGTCACGTGAGAAAAGAAAATGCAACTTCTGTGGTATTGACGGGCTTATAGTCCAGGACTGTTGGAAGAAGAAGATGAATGTAGGAGCATGTTTTCAATGCGGTGAAACTGGACACATCAGCAAGAACTGCCCTAAGAAGCAAGGGCAAGGCCCGCAAGAAGGACCTTCTAGGGGTACATCTTTAACTTCTTTTCCCTAGATACTCTGTTTTATCTTGTATATCCTTTCGATCCTGTCTTGAGAACCTTAGTTAGAATCCTGTGAATGTAAACATGTATTTGAAACATGTTATGCTTGATGTTAGCGAATGGCTGCAAGTGGTTGCAAGTTATTGCTCGTGGTTGCATAACACACATTAGGCACTAGATCGGCTCAGACACATTTTCATATTGCATATGCATGAGTGTTTATACTTATTTATGGATGAAATTGAATGTGTTATCATATGAATGTTGCATATGGATGAATGTTTGTGCACACATATAGTGCTTACGTGACTAGGATTTGTTTGCAAACATGTTGGATTCATGACACTAAACATATTTTGCATTAGAAAGATCAATCAGGCCTGATCATTTGCATTAGATAAGGAACATATACACACACTTTTTGCATATGTTCATATAGCATTAGAAATCTCTTAAGGACAATGTTTGCTTGTGGATGATGTTTTGAGTAGATGGATGATGGTTGGTAGGATACGTTCTTCCTAACTTAGAGATTTCGGGGACGAAATCCTTTAAGGAGGGGAGAAAGTAACAACCCGTATTTTGATAACGTGTTATAACCATAAATCTAGGAAGAATTAAATTTTAAAATAAGAACCAAGGGAAACGGGTTGCGCCATTGCGTTCGTCTCGGAATTCTACATGAAATCGAGTCTGAGTTTTCGAAAATCGGAGTCCGTATGACCAAGTTATGGCTCCCCAAAGTTTCAGAAATTTTCAGAGTTCAAAACAGTTCGAATTCGAGTTCAAATTCGAATTTCAAAACCGAGACAGACTGGGCGGGAAATTTCCCGCCCAGCACCCCAGGTCGACTGGGCAGTCGACACCCCCAAGACCAGGTCGACTGCGCAGTCGACTTGGGTGTCGACCTGGTCCCCGAACCTGGTTTGGGCCTGGTTGCTCCTGCTTGACCCTGTTGGCTTGTTTGAGGGCTTGTGACGATTTTTGGCGGTTCAGATCGATTCTAGGGTTTATCCTATGTCCTAAACTAGTTTTTGCAACTATAAAAACACCCTAAGACCTAGGCTAATCCACAACAAATCTTTCTAACACCATTATGCTGCTAAGTCTACTCTTGAACCATGGTTGCCGCCTCCAACTTGAAGCTTAAACATTCAAACTAGATCCAAATCGAAGGCCAACGTTTCTACAACAATTCAAGGGAATAGATCAACATCTCAACAACGATCCTACAACAATTTCTGTTCTTAGTTCTCAAAAACCACGATCTGTAAGCACCAGTTACTCTTAGATCTAAACTCTGAACTTAATATGGACATGTGTAAATTGAAGTTGAACATAAACATGATAACTACTTGAGACCTACTCTTTTATATCTTTGATCTATGACTATTCCTTTTTGATCTATTATTTTAGATCTACTCTTGTTCACCCTAGATCTATTCACCTTGAACCTAGTACCATTCATATTGAACCTTGATTTGTGGAATACTGATAAGAACTTGATTTATGGGCATGTTCATGACATAACCTAAACCCTATCATGTCCATTATTTTAACATGCCTATGATGTTGTGATGTTGATACTATTGCTAGTCACAAGTTTAGGATTATCATCTTATGTCATTTATTGCTATGTTTATCACCCTATTTCATATGCCAGTGATGTTATGATCATATCTCAAGTTACACCATGCTTGCCTTGAAATCACCTTTGCCACTTTGTACCTATCCTTGTTATGTTATTCCCTAGTTACATCTATTACCTCGATTCGAATTCACGAGCGTTGGGGATGCGATTTGGGTAGTTTAGGAAAACCTGAATTTAGTATGAACTTGAAAACATGAATATCGTTATAACTTGAGCTTGGATAGGAACATGAACTTGACATGAAATTATACTTGAAAATATGAATTTGGGACATGACACTTAGATAACTTGAACGTGGCCAACTCGAGGTTGGGTTGAGTTTGCAGTATAAATCTGCCCGGAACCGCCCGGCGAATCCAGTAACTGCAAACAATAGGACCCAATGTGAGTAGTTGGTCATATTGCACTCGAAACCCGATGTTAGACTAGGTTATGGTGTAAAACTGCCCGGACCCGCCCGACACATCCAGTAACCATAACCAAGTCTAATGTGAGAGGTTAGGGGTGCATTATGTAAATTAATGCCACTGGATAGGGTTAAGTCATGGACCACTTGAATATACTTAACCAATTTGACACGTTGATTTGATAGGTTTAAGTCATGAACCGCTTGAACACACTTAACCAACCTGACACATGATTCGTAGGACTAAGTCTTGAACTAGAATGACACACTTACTCAATTTGACATGACAGGTAGATGGGGTTAAGTCTCGATTTTAAATGACAACTTAACCTGCTAAACAAAACCCTAGTTACGCGGTCCTTTTCCGCAGTAACCCACTAGATGTATCACGGTACCCTGGGACTAGGCAGGGTGGGGCACAATTGCTGGGCTGATTGTAAGCGACCAGAACGATGGCTGAGTTGGTGCGCCATTGTAGATTCAGGCGGATTAGGGTCGTGCACTTAGTCCGGAGTTGAAAAAGAAGGCATTGGGCATCAGTAGGATTATCTGTGCATTCTTGATTCGTGTCGGTGGTTGGCACACTAGGGCCTGATACACCCTATGGTGGACCTAGCACAGGTGACTACATTCGTGATAGGGCCGTATGACACAGACACACGACGAGCTAGACTTGTAGGGAGCCGATCGATTAGATCATACCGTTGGACCCTGAATTGGGTCACTTCACGATATTGGGCCAAGGGATTATTTCTTGATTTATAGTTGACACGGGATTAGTATACCAGTATAGTTGGTATGGCGAACCTTGAATACTCAATGTTAGACTTGAGTTATCTTGTTAGCTTAGTTATCATGTCAGACTTATCATCATTCCTATGTTTAATTCCAGTTTATTCATGTCTTGTTAACTTTACTAGTTTCTATGCTGATAGTCACTAGGGCTTACCAGTCTTTTTGACTGACCCGTTTTCTTTCGCCTCTTTGTCTTTCGTTTCCCCCCTAGGTTCTCAGGGAGGAAACTCTAGCTCTTAGCTTGGACTTTGCTTGCTTTCTGATAGCTCATGTACGGTTTGGTCTTGAGCTATGCTATGGTTGCACTCATGCACTTTTTGGGGAATAATATTTTACATATGTTGTTTTAAGTACTTTGCTTCTTTAGAACTTGATGTAATGAAATAATGACTTGGCATTTTGATGTAAGAGGCTTTGACTCTATTTTTTAGTAATGAGATTTGGTTTTAAAGTTTATATCCGCTGCTTTATATACTCTATTTTATCTATGTTCTGTCTTGTGTTATCTCTGTGCCTGTTTACTAGATAATACCCCTCCAAAACTAGGGCATTCCCCTTGTGAGTGACCCTAGCGGAGGTGGGGTGTTACAAAAAGGTTATTGGGTCCATCTTTGTCCTATAAGGTATTAAATGGTCCTAGTAGACGATAACATGTATTGGGTAGTTCTCCAAGTAATATCCGATTCTTATTTAAGGGCTAGTGAGGGCTAACATAGGGATGGATTATGTATATATGGCCAAAGGAACCACCGTCTATGGGAGGTATTAAGTGACTAGGAGTTCACCCATAGGGACAACTAGATCGTAACAAGAGGGTTCACCAGGTGGTTCTTCTTAAAAGTTGTAGTGTTCCTGACCCAAATCCATTTAGTAAGTAGTTGTTACTATTTCTCGACTTACAAGGAGAGTTATCATTATAATGATTAACGTTAGAAAGAGGTCCTAAGTGGCTTCAGGTCCGCCATTAGGTATTAAGTGACTAGAGGGATGTCTGCCTTAAATAAACTAAAATACGAAATTAATTAACAATAGGAATACCCGCCCTTAAATTAGCTTTGGGGTATTAAGTGACTTCTAGGATGTCCTCCTCATATGTTTGTATTGTGTGTTTGTTACATAGACATAACTCAAAAGTTTACAACTTCCTCCTAACATACGTGTATTTCATTCACTAGAACTTTTGTCCTAACTTCCCACCTCTTAACATTAACAGGACAATAGGTGAGACTAGTGATTAAGGACTGAAAACGATCTCTTGGAGGAAGAGCCTCCTTAAGATCTAGTTGTTATGGCTATTGTTTTGTTACTATTATTTGTATGTAATTGGGACGAATGAGATGTACCATTTTATTCCGTGAGACATATTGTAATTGATAGTTCTAATATTTAATAGTGGTACGTCTTATATTTATGCTATTATATTTTGTCCCTTCCGCTACGTGAGATTCGTATTTTCATTTAGACTGCTTTGTATATCTGTTTAAGTTAATCCTTATAGGAACCAGTGATCCATTTAGAGTGGCTCTATGTTCATATAGGCCTTTTCTAGCTATTTTTGTCATTTTTATTTTTTATTATTTTTTATTACTTATTTGAGTTATATAAATAAAAAAAGTATTATTTATAGAAATATTTATTTCTATGTGAAAGAAATAAGAATTTTTTTCCTTTTTTGGGCAAATATAAAAAAAATATTGGGCCATTTCATTTCCTAAGCAGATTGTTTATAAAACTCCAAAATGGCATTTTCTTTGGATCCAATCTTTTTTCTCCTTGTCATTCGAGAAAGACAAGAAAATTTCAAGGTAACAAACATTATCTAGAATTTCTCTTAGATTTGAACCCATAGTTGATTATAAAACTAGAATAGATATTTTTTGTTTTACATTAAGATATAAAACAAAGATTCTTTCTTGACCGAACTAGAAAATGGAACTCCTTAATATGAAAAAACAGGATATAGAATAAAAACCTAAAATAAAAGGATAAGGGAAGTTGTTCTTCTTCAAATCGAGTTGTCCTCGAAATAAAAAATGAAAATAAAGGTTTTTTCTACCTTTCAATTTTTTTTTTTTTTTTTTTGCATTTTCAAACCTATCATTTTTTAAATATCTCAGGAATTTAGGTCCATTCTGGGTGGGTTATTACAGGGGCAAAATGTTGACTCGCCTTTTGGCAAAGCATTCACACATCAAGATTATGGTTAGCGATGCACTTGAATCTCGATAACGTCATTGGAAAACACAAAGCGTTTTGGTCGAAGTCACAAAGTGTTCAGAAAAGGTTGGAAATCCCGTTGATTCTCGGATCGAGGCCATCGAATTAGAAAATTCGTTAATAATCTTGGAAAATTTGACATGGTTAAGATATGTGATGTACTTGGTCCGATCAGCTCAAAATCCTTAAGCACCTTGGTCCGTTCACGTGGCAAAACTCATCGAGGAAAAATATTTTCATTTTGGCAAATTCTGGTTTCGATCACTCAAAAAATGCTGATCGACATGGCTGGATCAAGAAAAATCGCTTACGCAAAGAGGTGTTAATGTCCATGTAATAATATATAAACTAATTTTAAAACCATTTCAGTATCTCAATACCGGTGTATATATGCAAAGTGTATAATAGTACAAAGCAAGTCAATTTGCTGTGACTTAGATAACATATTCACCGTATGTATATTAATGGCAACAACATTTAATCAATAGTGCATTTCATATAACAATATCTATCCAATAATACCATTTTAAGCTTGCTTACTGCATGCTACACTACAAATATATTAATTTCTACTGCAATTATATAAACCAGTCCATATGATATATATTATAATATATATGTGATAACCCGGTTTTAAATAAATTAATATTTAATTAATTTAATTATTAAAATGATTAATTTTAGAATTTCATGACTTGAATTAAATTTAAATAATATTTTTAATGTCTAATTAATTTGGAATTGTAAATCATGAATATAATAATACAACTAAATTTATTTTGGGGCTATGTAAAATTTCTATTTTAATATGAATGATAATAATAATTTGTTATCAATGAAGTCGAGTGTTTTGAAATTGAATTATTTTTAATTGACTGCCGCTAAAACATAAAAAGACCATTTTACAAACGACCTCGGATTTCGATAAAACCAATTTCATCTAATCTGGAATGTTAAATTATTGGAGAATATCGAGTTTTGTAGCAATCCGATTGGTTATGTTATTGTGCGAGCTATAAACGTTGAATCATAAAACATGAAAATATTATGTATTATAATTTTTCCTATATAACACCATAAACTCTAAACTTAAACTCAATCCCCCACTCGTTTTCTATTTTACACAAAAATAAGAGCTACCAACATGAAACTCTTCATCAAATTATATCCAACCAAACGCTAAAATAATCGAGCGATTTCAGATTTGTTGTACTCACGCATGCAAGAGCTTCAATGGAGTACACTCATTTTTTGTTGTTGCTATGTTTACTAGAGCTCAATATTTGTCATTGTTGAGTAATGATTTGGGTTGCGAAATAATCTGGGGTGAGTTTAAGGCGAGTTCAAGGGAATAGGAGAGTTCGGGGTCGGAGGAGGGGTCGACCAGTGGTGGTTAGACGCTCGATGATGGACCGAGGCTGAATTCGATATAAGGGTAGCATGGTTTAGGGTTCTAGATCGATTTGAGTAAGGGTGACAGAGTTTGGCTTTGGGTGGTGGTCGGGTAAAAGAGGAGGAGCCAAGTTCTCTGGTGAGGTCGACAATGGTAATGAAGGCTAAGGTAACGAAGGGAGGCAGTCAAACATGAGTCAAGGGTTTTAGGAATGTGACAGATTTATGATTTAAAAATGAGGAAGAAAGGGGGAAGGCATGTATATAATGTGAAGGAATTATATTAGTAAAGTTATGAAATCAAGTTTATTTACATTTTGATCTTGGGTTAACTTGCAAATACAATTTCTAGTCCGTAGGAACACTTATCGATGCACTGCAAGTTGCTTTCATACTCATAGTTGCAAATCTTATGTGTATCGATTGGACTGGAGTGATTCAGAGCTGTTTGGAATTTTGTCTAGTTCCAAATGCTTGTTTGAAATTAGATAGAATGACATGAAAACGTCAATTGGAACGGATGACGAGTTAACTCTCACACTTTCTAGAATACTATTAAATATTATTATAACATATAATAATATTCATGGTTATGATTATATATTCCCACCTTTGAGATGATGATCTTTGACCCTACCTGCTTATGAGCGGAAGATTCATCTTATATGAACTAGATTATATTATATAATTAGTATGCATATATGAACTGATATATGAGCGGTGATGTAAGGAACATGTTAGAGGAATCAAATAGACACTACATCGGAAAAGACCTTTAGTAGCATTTAAAAAATGCTACCAAAGCCTTTGGTAACGTTTTAAAGAACACTGCTACATGTCCCGCAACTATAGTCATTTTTTGTTGCATTTCAAAAAACGCTACAAAGCGAAAGCAACCAAAGATTTTCAGCAATGTTTAGAAAATCCAACCAAAACTAACATTTTTAATTGTGTTTGTGCTTGGTCCTTTTCTTTGATTTTCTATAGCGTTTATTTTATGCAGCTAATAAATTTTTGTTGCATTTATTTTATGCCACTATAAATTCAGATGATATTTTACTTTTGTTTCAGTAGCATTTCAGAAATACAATGTATTGATTGTTTTTAGAATCTTTTAAATGCTACTACATACTGTTAATGACTTACATTGTTTCCAGCAACCAACTTTGTAATAGTCATACCAAAATCAGCAACAATCGTATAATTATCATATTCAAACAAGTAATTAATCAATCATATAATCATCATATTCAAATAATTGAAAACATGTCAGTTGCATAAGTATTATCCCTAACCATTTAGATAATAATTTTTTTGACAAAATGAGCAAATTCACATATCACAAGCATTCTCAAAGAGTTTTACTTAAGTACCGACTAATATCATAATACATATAATAATCCAAGTCACGTCCATCGTTTGTGATGGTTTTTACTTCGGAAAAGCTAATTACCTGTAAACACATTCGATAATCAATAATAAGTAATTGTCATGACTTATCAAATAACAATCAAACAATATTAATTGATTATTATTAAAACGAACACATAAATAATTAAGTTGAATATCAAATAGCATTCAGACAATATTGTACATTACGATGATAAATATAGTGCATTAAAAATATTGTGTTCCTATGTAGTAATCTACAAAACAACAAATAAGATAAATGCACCATATTTTATTATCCTATGATAACGAGGATGGTGTTCCTATGTACTCATTTGAAAACAGTGTTATGATCATAGCTCTAAGTTCATAAGCAAAATCCTACACAAAACTTGATTAGGTCATACTACAATAGAATATGGTAATAAGCACTTAACAAGGGAAGTGTATATCATTTAGAATAGGGTAAGAACTGGGGGGTTGAATGAATACTATGCTCACATAATCAATACCTTAGAAATACTGGCTGATTATTAGAAATTTACCCAATAAAAAAATAATAATTTTTTCAATATTATTTTTCAAGATGTATACATTTATTTATGGGTACTTTTGGCACAGGTCCCTGTTAGGTTTCAAAATTAGGCTCACATCTGGTCTTAAACTTATTGTAAATTAGGTCCCTATTTTTCTATTTAGAAAAATTACATACATTTATGCAACAATTCATCAACATTAGTTCAACTTTATTTGCATACATATATGCAACAATTCAGAATATTTGCATACATGTAAGCCAATATTTGTTCAGAATAGTTGCACACATGTATGCAAAAATTTAGAATATTTGCATACATGTATGCAAATATTCATTAGAATAGTTGCATACATGTATGCAAGTATGCAACTATGATGATGAATATTTGCATACATGTATGCAAATATTCGTTCAGAATAGTTGCATACATGTATGCAAAAATTTAGAATATTTGCATACATGTATGTAAATATTCATTAGATTAGTTGCATACATGTATGCAAATATTTTGAATATTTGCATACATGTACGCAACTATTCTGATGAATATTTGCATACATATATGCAAATATTCAAAATATTTGTATACATGTATGCAAATATTAATTCAGAATATTTGCATACATGTATGCAAATATTATGAATAACACGTAAAAATGAAAGACCAAAATTATAATAAGTTTAAGACTGGACCTGAGCCTAATTTTGAAACATAATAGGTATGTGACACTAATTTTCACTTTATTTATATTAGAGCATGTGACACTTTTGAAATGTTGGCTGAGTTATTCCTCGTGACTGTTATGTGGATCTTATATGCTTATCTACAAATTACGGGGAACTTGTACCAAATATTATATGGCATTTTAGGTGAACTGATTATTGCAATCATGGACAGTTGAACCAAATATTAAAATGTAACATATGACAATTCATAGGATTATTACAATTCACATGTAATAATTAGTCGTGCTCTAGACAAAAACATTAGAGCATTATTTTCTATGTGATATTGTAGCATATAATATTAGAAATATTTGTGCTAAAATCCTAATGTTGACAAAAACATATCACGGCCCACTAATGAAACTTGTCCCACGCATCAAACCCGAGTGGCCACATATATTAATACTACATAGTGCTGTTATAGTAACGGTTACCATTACCGTTTGGTAAATACCATTACCGTACCGTTTTTATTAGTAAACCAGAATTGCTTACCATTACTGATCGACTGGTATACCGATAATCCGGTAACCATTATACTAGTAATGGTAAATTACCATTTATCCATGAAAGTTTATTTCTTGGTGTATTTTTTGTACACAGCGCTTCTTTATTATACTATATGTAGTGTTAATTTATAAAAAACATAAATGAGAAAGAAAATAGGTGTACCTGGAATTATTTCACCTGATTATTGAACTAAATATAATCATATATTTGGTTCTAAATGCATGAAATAAAGCATATTAGATAAGTATACTTATGTTTTGAATTAACTAGCAAAATTACCGTTGCCGTTGGTATTGAAGAAATATTATCGATGGTTTACCGTTAAAAATAGTAAATTTGTCGTTACTGTACCAATTTAATTTACTGGCATACCGATTTCAATCAAAAAAGGTTACCGGTCAACTGGCAATGGTATGGTAATGGTAAATTAACTGTTACCATTTTTTCTGTAAAGAATCATATTTTAATCATCTAGTTAAAAACGTTAAGAACATCCAAGTACGTACAATATTTACACATATTTTTTATTATTATTAATGATACATTATTTAAATAACAATACTAATGATACAAAGTTAAATCCTAAAATCTAGTCAACTTGATATTATGAAAGTTTCCAATGCCTACATTGTGATTCTTTCTATGTTTGGTGAAGAGAGGATGCTACATCTCATTAGAGTTCCTTTTTTAATAAATATACCATATAACAAAAAGGGAAGAATCAAGCAATTCTCTAAAGGCTCGGAAAAACACTCTCTGCAACAATTAGAAACTGTGCACATACACACACACAAAAGAAAAAGAACAAACTACAACAAAAGTAGAAAAGCCGGACAACAGGAATAATGAGAACAATCCAGCTGTCTACGAAACAAACCCTCCTGAGACAGATGTCAGAACCATGAATGACGTGCACGAACAATCAATAAACACAGACAATAGCAAGAGTCTAGAAGAACAAGACGTCCAGCTCCAAAAGATACATGGTTGGACATGGGCATGTGGAAGAGCTCCTATCATCCATAGCTTCCTCATAATCCTGCTCCTCATCATCCTGGTAGTCTAGCATGGACAAGGACGTGATCCCATTAGCCTGCTCTAATGAGTTGACCTCCAAAACCTACAACCATGACATGCATAACTAGAGCTAGACATTAGTACTCAAGAGGGAGTGAGCAAGTAGAAGGAACAGCAAAAGGCAATAGAAGAACGCAAAAAGCGAAACTTAACCTATACCAGCCCTTGGAGTGGTCGTTACCGATGTAACATCAAAGCTAGCTGCCAAACTCAAGGATCTGGAACCAACGCCACCCTTGAATGGCCTTCCCCTAAAAGCAAGGAAAACATCGTTCCTTACTGTCCGGATGATGGTAGGAGGATTCACGGCTACTTCATCAAAAATTGCCTTATTTTGCATGCACCAAATGTGATTTGACATAGAAGAAGATGAATTAGGATCGAGCGTAAAGATTTGCCTGAGTTTCCGGGCCACCAAAATCTCAGTAAATCTACAAGTGAGATGGCACTACTACGGCAACCCATCAGGTTTTCGAAGTAATTCCAAACAGAACGAGCACAAGAATCGGGGAGAAGTAAATGAGGGGAGGATTCTAAGCCGCCTAAACTATAGTACATGCAGCGAGACACCAAGGGAATGCCGATTCTCTATAGGTTCTCATCTATTGGTAACCCATCATGCAGGGTTTTCCACATAAATAGAGAGACCTTCGGAGGAACACCAACATTCCAGATGGAAGAAAAAAGATGAAGGCGTGGACCAGGAGTTCTTACTGAGTTCCATGCCTTCTTAATCGAGAAGGGGATACCATCCCAGCTGGTTCTTCCACCATAGGAATCAGACAAGGATTTCATGGATTGCATCCATTTCCACGTCTCACTAGCGTAGGACGGGATACCAAAGAAATTCGCACCATACAACCTACGGTACTTGACATGGAGGAACGAAGCCCAAAGGGAATCGTTTGCATTGAAACGTGCCCAAAGCTTGCTAGCAAAAGCAAAACAAATGTCCTTTGGGTTATGGAGGCCTAGACCTCCCTCACTCTTGAGACTACAGATGAAGTTCCAAGAAACCCAGTGGTGATGGGAAGCGTTGTCCTTGTTTCCCTAGAAAAAGGATGAAGCCAAAGAGCAGTAAGAGCGAAAGAAGGATGTAGTGGGAGTCATAGCAGCAAAATATAAGATCCCATATAGTCATTAACAGACTGAATAAGCACCATTCTGTCTGCTTAAGAGAGGAGGGTTGCATTCCAATGAATGATCTTACCTCTAGCTCTATCAGTTAAAGGATCGAAGATAGCATTTAACTTCCTACCTCGATATAACACAATGCCTAGGTAGGGAAGCGGAAGCGAGGCCGCCTGGAAATTAGTCGGGGACTCAATCCAGGATGACCTAATGGCAGAGAGGTCTTTCGCGGGCACGAAGCAGCTCTGAGCAGAGTTAACAAGTTGCCTCGAGCTACTCTTGTACTGACAGATAAGACCCAACAAACTACAAATAGACTGAGGACCACAGTTAGTAAAAATGATGATGTCGTCAGCGAAGGACAGATATGAGACAAGATGGCACCCCCTAGGAATACTGAAGCGATGGATCTGGCCAGCTATCGTTCGAGAATGCAATCCCCTAACGAAAGCTTCGGCGGCGATAATGAAAAGAGAAGAAGAAAGGGATCTCCCTGACAAAGGCCCTTACTGGATCTGAAATAACGATTGGCGGATTCGTTGATGAGAAAGGAGAACCAACAGTTGGAGATGAGCCTCCACACCACATCGATAAGGGGTTCTGGAAAGCCGAAAGCCTGAAGTACTTCAATGATGAAGAACCAAGACATGCGATTGTAAGCCTTAGCCATATATAGCTTAACGACCACATTGGAGCCTCGAACTTTCTTTCGATTTGAGAAACAACTCCTGGGCTAAAAGGACGTTATCAGTAATCGAACGTCCCTTTACAAACCCAGCCTGCGAGGAAGATATAATACGTTCGAGAAAAAGTGCTAACCAGGAGGTTACTACCTTAGATATGACCTTGTTAGAGAATTTACACAGGCTGATCGGTCGGAAATTCACACAAGTACAAGGAAGGTTGCATCTAGGGATGAGAACTAAATTGGTGGAGGTCCAGCTCACTGGGAGATCTCCACCAGAGAAGAAGGACTGAATGGCATGTGCAACACCCTGAATTTTATGTGAATATAAAATTAAAAAATTTAAGAATACTTAATTTTTAAAGTTATAATTAAGAGAAACAGGTTACGCCATTGCGTTTGTCTCGCAATTCTGCTTGAGATAGAGTCTGAGTTTGCATGAATTGGACTCCGTATAAAGAAGTTATGGCCTTCCGAAGTTTTAGAATTTAAATAAATTAAAAACAGCTCAAGTTCAAAAAATTTGAAATTCAAATTCAAACAGGGGAGCAGGCTGGGCGGGAATTCTCTCGTATAAGGGCCAGGTCGACCAGGGGGCCGACCTACCCATACAAGTCGACCAGGGGGTCGACCTACCACCCCCTCGGGACAGATCAGAAAGATGACTATATTTTGACTCACTGCTAAGTCATTAGGGCCGAGGTGTTATTCTATCTTAACTGGATCGCCTTGATTGCTTCTGGGTTAATCTGACGGCTCTAAATTGATTAAAATTCTATATAAGCAACCTAACTCTCAACCAAAAATCACACTAATTCATACCAAGAGCCTCCATGCCGTCAATGGAGAACCTAGGGTAGCCGCCGTTCTCTTTCAACTCAAAAACAAGATAGAAGCGAGAATCAAAATCAAATCAAATCTAAATTAGGATAACAATTAGTCTACATCAAAGGCGAGCAATTCAGTTTCAGAATACAGATCTCAGAAAAAACAAGACTGTTCTTTTGTTTATGAGTATAATTTCTTTCACAAAATTAATTAATTAATTTAATTGTGATAAGTTATAATTGGGTTATGAGAATATGACTTTGAATCATGTGATGTTATCATTGACAATTTTGTTATTGTGGATCTATTTTATATGCTGAATTGTACATGTTTAACTTTATTCATCTTATGCAAGTTTGGGATGTTAAATCATATGTATATGAGTCTTATGTAAGTTTGGGATGTTAAATCAAATGTATATGAATCTTGTGCAAGTTTGTGATGTTAAATCATATGCTAGTTTATGAATCTTATGCAAGTCTATAGGTGGATTATACACAAGTTCATATGTGAATCATGTAGACATATGCTAGTTTATATGCAAACATGTGACATTAATTTACATGTTTAGATCCATATGCAAGTTCACATCTTTTTGTTTAGATCTAAATTTAGATCCATGACAGTACATAGTTATGCAAATTTATATTCTATATACCCATTGCCTATGCTAGTTTTGTATGTGAATCATATGCTAGTTTGAATGAAATTCATATGCAAGTTATAGGAAAACCATATCCATATATGCAAGTTCATGATTACGTGTTTAGATCTATATTTAGATCCATGATAGTTTATGCAAATTTATGTATATCCATTGCCTATGCAAGTTATTGGCTATGCAAACTTATGTCATGATTCTTAGATCTAATTTATGTGTTATGCAAGTTGTGATGTTGCTTTTCTTTTTATCAGTTAGACTATTTGCGAGTCTAACATATGTCATATTAAAACATACGAATAGCGTGGGGACAATGGGAAAATATTAAATGTACATAATTGTGAATTGGCATAAAATGGCCTTAAAGGCATATAATTAATTTGAGACATTAATTGGTATAAATTTATATACCTGAAATTATAGAAATAATTTAGGTGACAATTATGGACATAAATTAATTTGGAATTTATTGACAAATTTGAATAGGGATATTAATCCAATTTGGGGTTAAATAATTATGTGCAATAATTAACTGCATAAGACATGAGGTTAGACTCGTTTGTGGTATAAGACTGCCCAGACCCGCCCGACAATTCCAGCAACCACAAACGGTAGTCTAATGTGAGAGGTCAAAGGCACAAATTAAATGCGTACTAATTGTAAAGACACGAGGTTAGGCTCATTTGCGGTACATGACTGCCCGGACTTGCCCAGCAAATCCAACAACCGCTAACGGTAGTCTAATGTGGGAGGTCTTTACAAGGTTACGGTTCTAATGAATTAAGTAATACTTAACCAAATAAACATGTGGTGGGACATGGGGGTTAAGTGGGTGGCCTGGGTGGCATGTGAAATACGATTAGAAACACTTAACAAAGTTGAAAACAGGAAAGAAGACATGAATAAGAAAGGGTTAAGTGGGAAGTTCTAGTGGGGACCAAGCATAGGTGGAAAGCTTGTGTCAAACATGGGGACCCTTTTCAAACCAGTAACCCATTAAGTATCTTTGTGAGCTCGAGTTAGATCGAGGATGGGACACGCTTACTGGGTTTGATTGTAAGAGGTCAAAACGGCTTAGCGGTGACAACGCAAGTCCAACGGGGTCATGTGCATGCGTGGGCCTGGTAAGACTTTGTTGCATCGTGTAGATATAAGCCGTACATCTTTAATGGTATCGGGTTGCCACATTGGGGAGTGATACACCCCACTGTGGGACCAGCACGGGTATCTACGAATCAGGGAGCAGATCCTGGGGGGGGTAGTGGGTACAACTAGTAGAGTTAGGGGCAGGCGACACCTATGAAGGCAACTAGGGGTACACGAAACTACCATTATCATTATTAAGTTCTGTAGGCAAGTTCAACTTTTAGGGTGACTAGTAATGGTGCAGTATAGTAATTATCCTATAGTAATTAGGAACGAGATTAACGCCATAATATTCCTCTTGTTTGCTTTGTCATGCCCACGTGTTTCACGGTCTTACCTTGTTTTACCTGTTTATGCCTTATCCTAATTACTTTAATAATTATATTGTTAAAGTTATTATACTCGCCAGACTTTATGTCTGAGCCCCTTGTTTTCGCCTCTTTTCTTTCTCCCCTCCCCCCCCCCCCCAACCCTAGGTTCTCAGGGTGGGACTGGTAGTGGAGCTTGATCTTGGATCTCTTTCTCTCTCTTTTGGAAGTGCTTGGATTACTGAAAGTTAAGTTCAGCTCATCTCTTTTATGGCTACTTGTGTTGGGGTTATGCTTTTTACTTTATGTACTCAGTAAACAATTTGTCAAGATGGATATTAAGTGTGCTTGGTTTTATTGTTGGTTTATGAAGTTGTTGTAATCAAACTATTTCTCTGCTGCAATAAAAGTTGTTTTAAAATATTCAAGTACCAATATACGTATCTATCTTGTTATATTATGTTCTATACACTAATAATGCTCCATGAAAGTTAATGCATTCCCTTTGAGAGTGAAATTAATGGACGTGGGGTGTTACACGTGGTATTAGAGCTGAAGGTTAACAAAACAGATAAGAGATTTTGAAAAACTATTTTTCAGAAGCATTTTATAAAGTAATACTTTCAAAAGTATGTTCTAAGGAGAGTATTTTCAAGAGAAAAGTATGTTTTATAAACATAACCCCCAAGAGCCATATATCTTTATTTCGAATTCTCCGTTTTGAATCTCTTCATTCTCTTTTCAGCATGTCTGGGTTACCCAAGATAGCCGAGGGAATACCGATACCAACCTGGTTCAGAAGGTATCTAGAGGCTAGGGCCACCGCCGCAGGCCCAGCAGATATCCCTCCTCCCCTAGCTGCAGCCGCTCCTCCTCCTCCTCCCCCTCCCCGTATTGATACTTTTTCAAAGATATGCAAAGACTTTCGAGCAATGGGCGGAAAACCTTTTCACGGATCAGAGACGTTTGTTGAAGCTCGAAATTGGCTTAAGGAGGTAGAAGACTTGTTTGATATCTTCAAGGTAGAAGATGGAAGGAAGTTCCAATTAGCCACTTGGTTATTGAAGGACGAAGCCTCGTTTTGGTGGGAGGTCACGAATGGAGAGCGTCCAGTAGAGATGTGGATGGATTTCAGACATAGGTTCGAGATCAAATTTCTCTCACGAGTAGAAGAGAATTTATACATGGAATGATTCTTGGCATTGAAGTAGGGGAATTTATTAGTAAAGGAGTACATCAGCAAATTTAATCAGTTGGCGAGGTTTGGCTTAGACTTGGTGAACACACCTGAGAAGAAGGCCCTAAGGTTCGTTAAAGGTTTGAATGAGCCCCTATATAGGTTAACTATGACCCACATTCCTGTGGGGGCTACCTTTGAGAAACTAGTTGACATGGCACTTATGCATGGAGAGGAGAAAGGCGCTAACGCTAATAAGTTCACCCCAAAAGAAAGGGGATCAAAAGAAGTCACAACAGCAACCTAAGAAAGGTGGTAAGGACAACAATAGCAAAGGAAAGAAAAGGTGCTTTAATTGTGGAACACCAGGCCATCTGAGCAAGGACTGTAGGAAGAAGAAGAAGACTGTCTGTTTCCACTGTGGAGACGCAGGACATCTAATTAAAGTCTGCTCGAGGAAATATGGGCAAGTGCAAAGAACAGTGTCCATTTTTAGAGGGCAGATTCAGGCTCTCATGGCACCAGGGCAGGCAAGAGGGCAGATTCAGGCTCTCATGGCACCAGGACAGCAGAGAGGTAGAAACATTTCTGTTGAATGTTTGGTTTTTCTGTTTGATCATTCTGTTCATACTTTATTTGATTCTGCCGCTTCACACTCGTTTGTGTCTGCTTCGTTAGTTGAAACACTGCACCTAAATACTAGTCTAGTTATGGATCCCATAGTAGTCTCAAATCCTATTGGTGGTTCTGCTCATCTTTCAATGATTTGTCGTGATTTTAGAGTGTCTATTTTGAGCGTTGAGTTTGAATACAATGCCTTCGTTCTTGGCTTCACGGGCTATGGATTGATTCTAGGCATGGATTGGTTATCCAGTAATGGTGCCATCCTCGATTGTGAAAAGAGAGTGGTTAGACTTATGACTCGCCTTAGCAACACTCTCGAAATCTCTTGTAACCCCATACATTATGTTATGCTTAGTTACCTAGAATCTCTTGATGCGTCTGTTGAAAACTTGCAGTCTGTTAGAGTAGTCTGTGAATACTTAGATGTATTTGAAGAGGTGAAGGGCTTACCTCCAAAGCGGGAGATAGACTTCCGCATATATTTTGTTGATAATGCAAAACCCGTAGCTTTACCCGTTAGACACATGGCTCCTACGAAGAGAAAAGAGCTCAGTAAGAAAGTCAAAGAGCTGCTCGAAAAGGGGTTTATAAGGCAGAGTATTTCTAAATGGGGTGCTCCAGTAGTATTCGCAACCAAAGCGGATGGTTCACTTCGCCTATGCGTTGATTCTAGGGAGCTAAAAAAGCAGACCAAGAAGAATAGGCACCCACTTCCTAGAATAGATGACTTGTTTGATCAGCTTGTAGGTGCGTCTGTTTTCTCCCAACTAGATTTGGCTACCGGGTTCCATCAACAAAGAGTGGCCGAAGATAGCATTGATAAGACCGCGTTCAGAACCCCAGATGGTTTCTTCGAATGGCTTGTCATGCCTTTCGGCTTGACAAATGCACCCGCTTACTTTGTTGACTTGATGAGTAGGGTGTTTAGAGAATTCCTTAATAAGTTTGTGGTGGTCTTCTAGACGACATTTTGATTTTCTCGAAGAATGAAGAAGAGCATGCTTTGCATTTAAGGGAAGTCATGGATACTCTTCGTACACATTAGGTGAAGGCCAAATTCTCCAAATGCCATTTTTGGAGAGAAGAAGCGAGGATTCTTGGACATGTGGTGTCCAAAGAGGGTTAGCCGTGGACTACACAAAAGTAGTTGCGGTGCAAGATTGGAAGGTTCCACGGAATGCAACCGAAGTCCGAAGCTTTCTCAGGCTAGTGGGCTTTTACTGAAAATTCATTAAAGACTTTGCTAAAATCTCAGCCCCACTCACAAGATTAACGAAGAAAAACCTAACTTTCGCTTGGGATTTGGATTGCGATATTGCTTTCCAACGTTTGAAAAGGGCTCTAAAAACAGCCCCAGTTCTGACATTGCCGGATGGGATCAAGATGTTTACCGTATACACGGATGCATGTGGTACGGGACTAGGTGCTGTCTTGATGTAAGAAGGG
Source organism: Allium sativum (assembly GCA_030737875.1). Taxonomy (NCBI): domain Eukaryota; kingdom Viridiplantae; phylum Streptophyta; class Magnoliopsida; order Asparagales; family Amaryllidaceae; genus Allium; species Allium sativum. Next base: position 20,056 of record JASFAX010002310.1, read on the forward strand.
AAGGTAGTAGCTTATGGAGGCAGATAGTTGAAAGTACACGATAAAAACTACCCAACCCATGATCTAGAGTTGGCTGCCATTATCTTTGCGCTTAAGTCTTGGCGTCATTATCTCCTAGGTGAGAAGTTTGAATTATATACTGACCATAAATCGTTGAAGTACCTTTTCTCGCAGAATGATCTTAACTTAAGACAATAAAGGTGGATGGAATTTCTAGCCTCTTATGATTTTGAGATTTCCTATACCCAAGGCAAGGGCAATGTGTTAGCGGATGCCTTAAGTAGGAAGAAGCTGACCTTGAGTCCTCTCTTTGTAGAAAGACAAAGCTTGGAGTATATAACAAACTTTAGTTTTAGACCCTCCTCTGAAATTGTGCCTGGTCTGTTAGCAACACTAAAGGTGCGGCCTACTCCTTTGGACTCAATAGGAACCGTGCAACGAGAAGACCCTCAGCTAGTTGATGTGATGGAAAAGCTAGTTAGGGGTGAGACTTCTAGTCACCTCAATAGATACTCCATCGATGATAGGGGTTGTCAGAGAGGGGATGGAAGGTTAAGCATCCCACAAGTAGGGGATTTAGTGAAGACGGTTCTCGAAGAGGCGCACCATTCCAAACTGACCATACACCCAGGCGGAGACAAGATGTATAAAGATATAAAAAGGGTTTTCTTTTGGAATGGCATGAAGAGTGATGTAGCTAAGTTCGTCGCTAAGTATTTGATATGCCAGCAAGTCAAAAAGGAGCAGAAGAAGCCCGGTGGTCTGCTTCATCCTCTCGAGGTCCCATAGTGGAAGTGGGATAGCATTTCGATGGACTTTGTTGATGGGTTGCCTAGGTCAAGAAGGGGAAATACCAGTATTCAGGTAATAGTGGACATGCTCATTAAAAGCGCTCACTTTATACCTGTTAAAAGTAGAAGGACTGCCTCGTCCCTAGCATCCATTTATCTTAAAGAAATAGTTCGACTCCATGGGATACCCTCCACCATAGTGAGCGATTGAGATCATATCTTTACGAGCGAGTTTTGGAAGAGTTTGCAAGAGGCAGTAGGCACGCAATTATGCTTAAGCACGGCTTATCACCCCCAAACCGATGGTCAAATGGAAAGGGTGAAAAGGGTATTGGAAGATCTCTTGAGATTGTGCATTCTTGACTTTGGAGGGACATGGGAGGATCATCTTCCTTTGGTGGAATTCTCCTACAACAATAGCAACCAAGTCACCACAGGAATGGTGCCCTTCGAAGGTTTATATGGAAGACCATGCCGATCACCAACTTGTTGGCGGGAGTCTACAGACAAGCTCGTACTTGGGCCAGACATGATTAGAGAGACCTCAGAAAAGGTGGACTTGATAAGAAGACGGATGAAGGTGGCACAAGATAGACAGAAGTCCTACGCAGACAAAAGAAGGACCAACCTTGAGTTTAAAGTTGGAGATAGGGTGTTCCTTAAAGTATCTCCTTTGAGGAATTTCATTTTCTTTGGGTCCATAGGAAAGCTAGCACCATGATTTGTAGGTCCATTTCCTATCATTGAAAGGATTAGGATGATGGCTTATAGAGTAGACCTACCCGAGAGACTGGCTGCACTACACCAGAAACGGCTTTTGGTAGCGTTGAAAAAACGCTACCATAACTTGTAGTAGCGTTTTAGAGAACGCTGCGATACGACATGCAACTAAAAGTCTGAAAGTTTTTGTTGTGTTTTAATAAACGCAACCAAAAATGAACATATTGTAGCGTTTTAGAAACCCTACAAAAGGTTTTTTTTATAGCAGAAAATGCTACTAAAGTGATACTTGCATCATTTCCCAATTTTTTTGTAGCGATTTTTCAGTCCTACTATATGTTTTTTGTTGTGTTTCATTTCAGCTACAATATCTTTTGTAAATTACATTTGTAGCACTTTTTCAGCGCTACTAAAAGTTACTGATGCACACCACATTTTAATTGCGATTATTTACTGTTAATGGCTTGTAACATTTCCATCAATCGCTTATATATAATAGAAATATTAAAACAAATAATCATATGAGTATCGTTTTCAAACTAAAATCAATAATATTATATTTAAGTACTTAAAAAAACACATTACTCGAAATATCAAATATAACACCCATAATCATCTCAATAGTAGTATTTCGACAAGATAAGTGAATCCACATACCACAACTGCTTACAAACAAGTCTACACAACTAGCATAAACAAAATAATAGTTTAAGTCATGTTCATAGCTTAATTACCACCAGTTCTTTGATGCGGCTTTTCTTCACTTCGGAAATCAAATTACCTGTACATAAGTATAACGGTCAACGATAAGAATTACATACAAGTATAACGGTCAACAGTCAGAATTACATAAATGTGCAAAATGCATAATTTATATATAACTAAGCACACCAATTGCCTAGTTATTCATCTCTAATATAGGCACAACAAAGCACACCAATTATCATTGTTAATTTGGAGATTATCGTAATTCAATGAAACAGGAAGTGTCATCTCTGTATTCGTAATTCCCCTTATTTATCTAGTCACTTTGAATTTTAAGTTTTTGGTTTGACTTACAATCATTTTAGAATAATAGCATATGCATATACGCATAAAAAATGATCACTAAGTATTACTATACCAAGCATTTCAGAAATTATATTTGAGCTAGTCAGACTGAATGATGTGCAACTAGGAAGACTTGCCTGTAGTCTCCCATTTTCAACCCTCCATTTACACTGAAAAATAAATGCCAACTTATGCTCGGTTTTCAACCGAGCTTATGCTCAACTTTTATCTGTGGACTACTCAGCTTTTTCAATAGGCTTATGCTTAGTTTTCACTAGCGCTAACTACTCAGTTTTAAAACATGGCATATGTTTGGTCGGTTTATGAGCTGAGAAAGTTGCTCAATTTTTAAAACTCAACAAACATATGCTTACTTTTAAACATTGAGAGAACCGCTCAGTTTTACAAAACTTGGTTATATGTTTTTTTGGTTCTTAGCATATGTTGAGTTTTTAAGTTTGAATTTTTTTTTTAGATAGTTTTTATGGTTTTGATTTAGTATATTATCTTAAATTTATAATTCACGCTTAAATTTGTAATTCATATAAGGCATGGAAAAATGTTAAGAAACTAATAGATGGAAGAATTTGCAGTAGATCCAAAATCATTGAACTCACCTTACACTTGCTGCCACGATTTTTAGAACAAAGGTTAAGTGAATCTTTTTTTCCTCCAATAACATTAAAAATGATCAACTTCATTTTGCAGTGCAAATTCAGATGTTGTTAGCATTGTATAGCCAAAATTTTGCTGCATGTACACCTGCAGATATGAGCTGTTAATTTTACATAATATAGAACTACAAAGCAGTTAATCATCAAAAAATAAAATTGGTTATAGAGCAATTCGATGATTCCATTAAATTTGTCAAACTGATTATTGCTTTAATAAAATGCGTGGCTTGGATAAGAGAGCACACTTAAAGCGTTAATTTTTTTTACTATGGAGAGAGGATGAACCTTCATGTATTCTCTGAGAAAATATGTATTTTTTAACACCACATAAGTTACATACCATGCTAACTCTAAATACAACCACTGAATATAAACACCACGTAGGTTACATACCATGGAGAAACGGCTCAGTGTAGCTGAGCGTAACGCTCAGTTGAGTCGGAAGGCTCAATTTATCTGAGCCTGTTAGGCTCAGTAAAACTGAGCGTTAGGCTCAGTTACACTGAACCTTAAGGCTCACTGTAACTGAGTCGAAATGGCTCAGTGTAACTGAGCCATTTCGGCTCAGTAATACTGAAATATTACCTGCACATAAATATTACACCAAGTATGGCAAGTGGGTCATGTTACTTGCACAAGCACTCATAAACTCCTTGGTAAACAGACATCATGTCCATGAGTTCCAAGCCTGCACGCTGAAACATACATTTGAGTAAAAATAAAATTCCAGAAACATGGTCAATTTCTTGTGAACAGCAGTTGCAAGCATTTTATCTATCAATAATGCTATAAAAACTATTGAAAACTTTATAGCTAATTAACTTTTAATTTTACTTCTCCAAGCAATTTACTTCCAACGTCATTTAAAAGGTAAAATTGTTAATTTACTTAATTATATTTACATATGTGGTTTCCAATGTTTGAAAGAATTCAGATAAAAACAATATTTTTTATTTTCGAATGAGTTTAATGAAGAATCTTATTGAAATAAATATTTTACGCTCAAAAGATTCATCCCATATCATACCTTGCATCTACCAAATCTAAGTTGCAACTCACTGACGTGCTCTTTCACAGGCCATAGCAGGAAGATCCAAGGCATGTTTAGATCTATGAGTTTATTCCAATAGAGAACTGCAATTTCCAAATTCACTGGAACAAACGAACAAAAGATGTCACCAAAGAAATCGAATAACAACTATGCATTAAAAAAACAATTTACAGATTTGAACGAAAATAATACTGCAGTAACTAACGTAAGCTTTCCCTGGTTTTCCATCTTTCTTTTTTCCATGTTCATAAGTATGTAACTTGTATGCCAATATATAATGAGTTCAAAATATTAACTCATATTGGAAGTAATACATATGGAAGCGGAGAAGGACCAGGTTACACTGAACAATTCTTTTTTTGGGCTAAAAGCTAGATAGTTATTTACAGTAATTTCAGCATTTAAAAGATACTATTTTAGTGATACTGTTATACAAATTGCTACCCCACCAACAGTGTCAAGCGCTCCGCCACATCATCACGCAACTTGTGCCAGAAATTGGTGGAATTCTGGAATTGTGCTTACAAAGAAATTCTGGAATCATGCTAGGACATACAGTTTTATGGAGGAAGTGTCCATTTTTGTACACTTTTCAGCTAATAACTCCTACAGTTACAACGGTAAAAAAATGCACGAACAAAAATTATGTAACATTAGTTAACGGTGGTAAGTTACAAGTAGATTACTATTTAATCCTATGAATGAATAAACTGTTTTACATTCTCTATATTAGTGTAGCACCTTTTGAACAAGCATATGTAATCTTACCAGCATTTGCATCTTCCTTCTAGAAATAGAAATTGTTTGAGTTTTTCATTTTTATTCCAATTTTTTAAGGAAAAGGGAAAAGGGGGAGGGGTTATTGATGCCAATTCTAATTTTCATGTTTAATACCAAGCTAAACCTTTGCTGTTGAGGATGTGTAACAGGTAGTCCAAAATTTACTATACCAGGTTACCAATGTATACCAGTTTCTCAAAGTATAAACGAAGCTAAATGAAGAATAAAACTTACTGCAGCTACTTTCTTTGGGAATTCATCTTCCATTTGTGCAGGGAATTGTGTAGTTTTCTTTCTCAACCTCTGCTTTTGCCTACATCAGCCTTGCCATTTTGCTGCATACACATAAACTCATGATTATTTATATCATGCATGTTTTTTCTTGCCTTTTCTTCCTAATGATAACAACTTGCAGAATGTTTGTTTACATTTTATAGTGCACTTTAGTTCCTTTTCTAAATTGTTGGATAACACCAGTAGTAACAAGCACATAATTTTACTGTACCAAAATGCACATAACGCTATTTGTTACAGATTATCTTTGGAAAGCTAATTCTCAGGCCGGAGACTACTAACTAGAGGTAATGAGAACAGATAGAAAGCAGTGCATTTTCTTCCTGACATGCATGGCAAATTGGTCATAAGATACATTCAAGGACGGGAATTACCTTTCTAGCATTATTGGAAATATTTTGAGCTTGCTCTGTAGCCACCAATTGTTGAATTCCAACTTGACGCAAGTTTGAAGCAGCAAACATACGTATGATTTAGAGAAGGGCGCGGAGTGTTAATGCTAATAGAATGACACAGGCAAAATAAAGAAGAAGAATAACAAGTTGTACTTGTAATTGACGTACAATACATGATAAATCGATGACATACAGTAACCAACCAAAAATTGTTAAACCAAAATAAAAGAAGCACGCAATTTGCATGATCTTAATGGAAAAAAATTCAAAACAAATGGAATAGTAATCTAGATCAGAAAACAAATGAGATAAACGATAACCATTGTGAAAAATAAGACTTAACTGAAGAGTTCGAGTCTCAGATCCATACGTAGTAGTATATCTATCATGGATATTTATTCCCTGTAGATACGTTTCACTTTTAATGGAAATTGCTTAAGAATAGTAAATGAAAAGCATGCAAATCACGTAATGTTGATTTAGCTTAGTCGATACTGTAAATTAACTTTAGAACCATGTCATATTAATCGTACGATGCCGAAAGAGTAAAGATACTTATGAATTCAGAAGTGGGTTACAGAAGTAACCTGTCATGTAATATGCAAAAGAGGCAGCCAAAATTTATTTCAACTTTGACATAAAGTTAGGTGGTTTAGTAGGTAGAATAACGCCTAACTGTTTATGAAAGTGTAAGTTTATTTGTCTGTCTGTGCCTAAATGTGTTCCTCTCTGAGTTATACAAGAAATTTATAGATATAAAGTGAAACAGATGTGTGTATTGACTAAGATAGGTCTGACCTGAATGCAATAATAGATGCATGTAGATGTGCTTGTGTATGTGAAATTTAAGTAATAGTGGTTAAAGGATAAATTCGGGCGGAAATAATATTTAACCTGAAAATCTAATTGGAAATAATATCGAACCTAGTAAATGTTGATCAAAGTGTGGGTTATGATATGGTACTTAATATACTTACAAAATAATATGATTAAATTTTACAAATGCTAAATAATATACCTTGGTCCATGAATAACTGTTATCAACCATAGACGGTATACTCCCATCAACATTTATGATTTCGGAAAATTTTAGGGATCTGCAAATAAGCATAAAAGAAAAGAGTGTAAATTACAGTATTTTCACCTAACAAATGACACACTATCCAGTTTAGTATTTTATTCCAATTTGGAATTCGTACTAACTGTGTTACAATCTTATCCAGGAACATTGAAATCATATTACTTATGCAATAAAAAGTTCAATCTTAGGTGACAAATTTTAGTTAACGTTAGGCTTCTGATAGAGGAGAGACCATATATACTAGCCATTTAAAAAATTAACATTGATGATAACATAATGATATCACAACTTCATCACCAACATCATTTTGTTTGATTCATGGGTCCTTTTTACTAGAAAATCAAGAATGAAAATGTCTAATGTACTAGATCTTACACTGTTATAGTATTAGTTATACAGTAAAGAAATTCATGTGTACATTTGTTTCTTTGATGTATTTTCATATTTAAAGAACTTTAACAACTCAACTTTGCAGGAATGTCTAATGTACCTTTTTAAAACCTGTATAACGATCCGTTTAAAATTAGATCGTAGAAAATCAAATTAGTGCCTTTTTCCAAAACTTATCTACTTTTGCATAGATATACTATGGAAAACCCATGTATAATGGAGACGGATCAAATAACATCAGTGAAATTCTATATTTTGGAACATTATACCGAAATATGGTTTCAGCTTAATGTGTGAATGAATTCAACTTATTTGTGTGCTTATCACAACTTGATGAACATTGCAGTCATTGGAAAGGCAATTAAATAAAGGAGCAAACCACTATGACTGAAGCTCGGTGAGGTGATGTTCTCATCTAATCAGATGCTTATATTATGCAAACTAGCACATTATACCTTTTCCACAGGGATTAATTTGCAAAATTTGTGAACGGGCTGCATAATAAATATTTACAAAATTTATGCTTGATTTAACGGCCACTCATGCCGATAGAGCCAAGTTTTTCTCCAAATGAGTACAGTTACATTTTAGTTGGCCTGACAAATAAATGTTGGCATATAACATGTTTGGAGTAAGCATAAGATATTACCTCTCACCTAATCCATATGCAGTGCATAGCAATGACTTTACTGACTAATGGTCAGTCCGGTCCTTGAAGAAGACATAACTGAAAACATGTTGTTCACATAACATGGGTCCACCTACAAATAACGTACTATTGATTATTCACAGTATAATTAATAGAACTTGGAATTATACAAATCACAAATTACAAATCAAACACAAGGCAAAACGTCAAATCGATCGATAGATAAATTAACTTAAGCACTCTTAATTCACATTTAGTGTTCTACATTCAAATATGAAATCAATTTACATTTAGATCTTTATGTACATAGGTAAAATATAATCTTCATTCCTACAACATAGGAAAACAAAATTAAATAGCAAACAGATGACAACAAATATGGAAACATAAATACAGATGAACAAAATCAGTTTCAATAAAACATTGGTAAAAATAGTGCACTGTTGAATATAATCAATCAACTAGAATAATTTTTTTTATGAAGTATATTGTTTGTGTATATCATCTCAAGCTCATTAAGATATATGTGATATATTTTGAAACTTCCTCAGCAATCTCTAGAGATCAAAGGCGACTAATGCTGGAATAGTGTTCAGTTGTGCAACAATAAGCGGTAAAGTCAGATTTAAATCTCAGTAAATAAAATAATGGGAAAAATCAGAAATCATGAGAACTATAATAAATCAACAATAAATAGTTTAAATTCAAAATTGGCATTGCAAAGAAATAAGAAAAAGAAAAATCCCAGTGTAGGTGCATAATAAAAGTGATGTGCACTGAAAAAACATGTGATTCAAACACATAACATGGGAAAAAATTCAACGAGGCTAAAATAGAAGAAATTTACTCATGTCATAATAAAAAAAAAGCAAAATCTAAAACAAAATCTATGCAAGCTAACCTAGCTAGAAGCATAGTCCAGTTGAAGCATATTGAAAATCAGGGGAAAATGCATTAGTGCAAAGTCGATACCTCTTCCTTGGAAGAACTACACAACCCCGAAGCTTCATTGGAATCTAAAGATTCTGCCTATTTATTTCGTCTGAAAATCAAAATCATTGGGAAGTAAAAATAACTTCGATTGTACACCACTATATAAAAATAGCTATCATCAGCATATTCGACAATACGTGATCAATTTAAAGCCGAAAGAAAAAAGTCTAAGGTAAAACTACCTACATCCAACTTCCAACAAAAATCAGAAACCCTAAATTTCAATCGGATGCTGAAATAACAAGGAAGATGTAGTGAAAACAACGCGGGGCAGGGACAAAATGAGGCGAATTCCAATTGAGGTGGATGCCATGTCTGAACACTATAAATATAATATTTGATGTAGAAGTTTATTTTTCTCTTTCGGGTCTGGTAGATCTTATTTGAAACACTATGCATATTATATATGTTTATCAAACCTAAAAAGGCCCTTTTGTCTTCCTTTTTTCCAGAATTTTGAAAACTAAATCATTAATTTCCTTGATTGAAGCAGTGTACATCATACTGCTAAAATTCAGAATTCAAAATATGCTTATCGAAATTCAAAATATCAACACATATGAATGTTGGTGGAATATTCAGCTAAAAAATCAAGTGCATATATGACTAAAAAATTATAGTTGTTAAAGATTGATTGAGTTACACTTTGTGTATTCAGCACTGCCCATTTCTTTTAAATATTGAATATATGGAAAATATTGAACAAACATAATTGAATACACTGACTATTTGAAGTCTGTCCATCATGATTAGATGTTTTAATACTGTGTCAACTATAAAACTAACAACTTTGTATTTGGAGTTTAAAAAGAGTATATTAATGGCAAAACTCCATATATGTATTCAAAGAAATACCAAAACTTCATAAATGTTTTCAGAGAATGCACATTTAAAAAAGTGCTCGATACCAGAAAATAGCCTAAAATGACTTTTAGTATTTTCATATCATTAGCAGGCTTTTATTGTTAAAGGTTGTCCTTATTATGACAAGAAAATACGGTTACAATGTATACATGGGCAAGTAGTATAACGAGTAGAAGCGACATAAGTGATAATACCTGCAAACCGCTTGTTTAAATTTGTAAACCCTGTTGAACATAAGTTGGTTTGCATATGACTATTCATCCATTCTTTATGAAACGATTGGAGCTTTTGGACAAGTTATTTGTATCCAAATCAGCAACTTTGGCAAGTGAAAATGCAACATCAACCACCTGTTTAATAGAAACACATATTTCAATGAATTCTAGGCTTCATGTTATACATCGTTTCATCTTTTTGCCAGTACAAGCCAAAAATTGTTTAATTCTGTGCCTAAAAAGACATTCACCTTAGAGCATCTATAACTATCTTAGTAATGATATATATATATATATATATATATAATGACAATAATGGGAAGGTTTATTTCCATCCTGACATATATTGAATTGAGAATTAATGATATTTTTATCCTATACAGTCTTCCATTTGAATGTTTCTCTACCATTCCTCAAATATGAAATTCGAATTTGTCGTGCTATAGAATCCTTGTATATAACAAATTTTGTACTTCATGGAAAATTGAAACACGCATTTGCTTTTATAACGGTAGTAAAAAAGTTCATCTCTGTTAACTTTGGAAACCTGCAAGCTACATATGGTAGCACATAGAATAAATAACAGATGACTTGATAGAGGCAAAGCTAGTGCAAAACAAGCAGCAACAAAAGCACAACTATAGCTTATAACCAAAAGCAATCTTATTTCCACCCACCCATTTCTTCTATTTCCCATCTGAAAATCAAGCGGATGAACTATTACAAGTGCGTGGAAAAACTACCATTCCATGCATCAATCATAAAAACAAAGCTACAAATGTTCACTTCTTGTAGTTGAAATCAAGTATATTGTTTGCGCTATTTTCGCCTTTGTATTGTGGGTCGTTAGCAGTACTAAAGTCGTGTTTGCTAGCGCTATTTTCGCTATATATTAGATATATTAGGAACGGCGTTTACCTTAGACATTGGTTATGGGAACACTAACAACAGAAAATTGTTTCCTCTTTCCTGTAAACTTGCATGTAAAATTTACTGAAAAGAGATAAACAAGCATGTATACTTCATCACACATGTGCATTTAATTTTTTTCTCATAGGAAATGTTAGATCGAAATTTGGACCTAACACCCAGATTGTTATGAACTGTAGAGAATTCTAAGTGAAGAACAAGGAAAAAGAAAATAACATTCAGAATTTATAGTGGTTCGGCGTTAACGAGCCTACGTCCACTTTATATCTTATTGATTATTCTTTAAAAGCTTGTACAACAGTTATTTCTCTCAATATTTCAATGGTTTGACAACAATGGCGGACTCCGTATTCACTATTGCCAAAAAGCTCTCGAAAAATGCCAAGCTCTGGGCTATTTATAGCTGATTTTGTCGGACGGATCGCGGACACGTGGCACGAATCCCGAGATTTTCGGATCGCATCGCCACCATTGAAGAAACAGTCAAACTAGCCGTTGTGAACAGGTGTCGTCAGATCTGTGCGATTCGGATCGCTGAAGACCAGCTCGTGGTTGAACGGGTCAGGGGGTTCGGTTCGTTACGAGGGATCGGATCGCCTGGAGGTGGTGTTCGTCGACGAGATGGGAGCGATCCATTCCTGGGCGAGTCGATAGAGCGCGATCCATTCCTGGGCGAGACGATGGCGTGCGATCCACTCCTGGGCGAGACGATGGCGTGCGATCCATTCCTCCACTTTCTTGGGGGACTTGGCTTCCTGATTTCCTTTTATGAATGATCCTAGATGGCTTGGTCAAAAAGCGAGCCAACATTTTGCCCCCTCGAAGTATGTTTTATTGATGATGAAACATGCTTCGAAGATGCTTATTGACTCTCTCCTGAAAGGATGTAAGTTAACAGCCGCACTAGTTCGAATTGACATATGCATGAATCGGATCGCCATAAGATGACACGGTCCGATTCGGTCATCTGCTCGTCTCGTGCTGAGTTCCCAGGGTCCTGTGCGATACGGGGCGCATCTTCCTCCGAGTCGTGTCGGGCTTTGAGTTTTGTGGGCCATCATTTCAAAGCGGTCCGTGGGCTTTTTTGCGATTCCGTCTTCGGATCGTGGCCCGTGGGGCGTTTCGTGGACCGAATAAGACATAGGAGGGGAGGCAAACGGTCACCTTCTTTGCCTATATAAGCCGACGCTCCCCTCTTCATTTTCCTTCTTTCTCCTCTCTGCTGAATCGTCTCGCGCGAGCTATCGAACAACGAATCCAACCCTTTAAAACTTTCGAAAATCCAAGAACTCTCTCAGTTTTTAGAAAGGTAACTTTATAGGAAGCACCCTCATACTACTTTCCTGAATTTCTACGGCTGATTCCAGAGAGAAACAATATAAATCCGCTACTTTTCGAAGTAATCACCAAGTCGCCATGGCCATTGAACGTGGAGCTCAGAACTTGAGGATGGGAAGGAGATGAGGAAGAAGAAGGATGGAGAAGGAGAAGGAAGGCTGACTCGGATCGTGGTCAATGATTGAGGACGGAAGCAAGTGGCGAGACGAAAGATTGAGAGGGCAACCAAGGGTCATACCACGGTAGTCGCAACGGTTCGTGAGGGAGCCTTCCCTTCGCCCGGCGATTCGATGAGGGGCAAACTCTCTGCTCTGCGATTGGGAGAGGGGCGATCCTTCTGCCATGCGAGTCGAAGGGGGGGCGATCCCCCTGCCGTGCGAGTCGAAGGGGGGGCGATCCCCCTGCCGTGCGAATCGAAGGGGGCGATCCCTCTGCTATGCGATCCGTCTCACGGCTGGTGATACGAAGAAATTTCAGTCTTTAATCAGCGCCTTGTCGCTACAAAACTCTGGACAGTTAGGATAGAGCCTTGACGTTGATCTCTCTGGACTAAATGACTTCATGATTTGACTGCATATGACGACTAATGACCTTTAATAACTTCGACTGCTTTCATGTTTTATTATCATTTTTAAATAATGCGCACACACAAGCACACACAGTAGCACTTGCACACACGGGGGACGGGTAGTGTTGATCTTATCGTTCATATTTTCTCGTCCTAGCAGCAATGTCGAACGACCACTCTTCCTCAAGATCTGTAGCCGAAACGGAATCCGAGACTCCTGAACAGCATAATCCTCAAATTCCTCCAATCAATCCAGAAGGTGAAGATTCTGGGTCCGAATACGAAGCCACAGAATCAGATCCGACAGAAAGCACGTCATCCAGCAACAACTCCGAGTCTGACGAGCGAGCTCCAGACGAAATTCCAGGCGCAGTCGGGATAGATAAATTCTCTGACTCTTTAGCGTCCAAGCTCGACGAGATAAAACTCAAGAGAATCTGCTTAAGACATGACATTCCTTGGGACGATGTCTTAACACCTGGAAGCGAAGACAGACCCCATCTAGCACCAGAAGTGTATATGTCGATCAGTCGGACAATGTGCCTAGTAGGAGCTATTCCTCCGTTCCCTCCAATTGTCATTGAAACTTTGAGACGATTAGGCATTGCCCCGATGCAGCTTCATCCAAACGCCTACGCGTCTCTATACTCTTTATATGTTGCTTATGCGGAAATCTTGCACGCCGAACTCAAATTCAGAGACCTGGTGTTCTTCTTTCTCTTCAAGCACCGTTCTTCTGCAACTCCCAACTTTTCCTTTTTTGAATCAGTGGCGAACAGGAAAGTTCTGTATGACGGATACAGCAACATCGGGGATCCTAAGTCTGACTGGTTTTACATAAGAAGACAGGCCGGATGCTCACGGAGATGGCTCAAATCGAGTAAATTTTTATCGCCTAGTTGAATATCTTGCTTGGAGAGTCTAAGTAATAACATTCTTCCGCTTTTTCCTTTGTCTTAAACAGATCATGTCTTCCCGAAAACAGAGGGTGCATTATACAACAACCGGTTATCCATTCTTTTGCAAAGCAGATCCGACTTTTTAAGGATTAAAAAATGCATTACGGATGACAACCTTCACAAGCATCGCCTCTTGGATAGGAAATTTGGACTTGGAACCGGCGGCAAACCTTATAAATATGTGCCCCCGACGGAAGGAGAGGGAACTTCACAAGCGGTGGAGACAACCAAATTTCACAAAAGTCCTTCTCCGATAGTCATCCAAGACGACGAAGACTTGAATGTATACAGGGGGGATGAGTCCCGTGGTGATGCGTCGAAGGAAATCCCTACCTCTGCTCCAATGGAGACTGTCGGTGACGACGAATTGACAGAAGAACAGTTATTCGACGAGCTGAATAAAATCCCTTTGCCCGACATTGAATACACGGAAAAAGACTTCGGCGAGGAGCCTTTCTTTTCTGCTCCCGAAGAGGCGGCTGATTCAACAGGGGGGCGTGAAACGGGCCAGACGAGCCTGTCTCCAGGCCCGGGTCTGTTAGGGGGAATTATATGGGATGCACACCTCACACACACTGCTTGACCGTGCACTATTATGTCGTGGATATTCAATGTGATAATATGCTCTTCTTTTCTTTTTTTTACAGGAGCGATGTCACGCAGGAAATCTTATTCGTACCGTTCTCTTCGCGAAGGCACCCCCAGCCTTCGTTCGGGTACTGAGCGCCCTCGCGGTCCTTCTCACAAGCCGAGCTCTTCGCAACCTCGTTCTCCACTCAAATCAACCTCTACCAGGCCTTCGAGTCATCCAATAATTTCGACCGGGGGGAAGACACTTCCAAAAGAGTTGACTCCTCCAAAGAGTGCGCCTTCCCACAGTCGGTCGTCCAAAAGGCGTCACGAATCCAAAGATGGGGACAGGGATTCATCCAAAGATACTGAGCAAGAGAGAAGCAACATAGTCCCCACCAGCCAACCAGAATTAGCTGCCCCCAGTTCACGGGACTACGTTCACGGTCCTGAAATCCAAGGTAGGCTGGAAAAGCTACGGGAACAATTTCCAGGAATGTTCTTCGATAGGATGGTCTTTGTTCCTGCCTTGGAACCAGTTCCTAAGAACTGGGATAAAGAAGTTATTGGGCATATCCGTCACGTGGCCAAGCAGTACGAGGCGATGAAAAAGCACACACTTAATCTTTCGGAGGTCATCCGGACACTCGAAATAGAAGCTCACAGGTCTAAAGCGAAACTCGAAAATAACGAAAGGGCCAGGACAAAATTAGAGAAGGATCTGGAAGACGCTCAAGCCCAGCTTGCTCTGGCACAGAGAGACGCCGCAAACTATAAAACTGAATTAGAAAATGCCAAGCAGCGCTTTCATTTAGAATTGGATTCCAATAGCCAGGAAAAAATGGCCTTAAGAAAGGAAGTTGAAGACCTCAGGATGGCCAACATCGAACTGGTAACGGCACAAGGCCATTTTTTAACGGAGAAGGCTGCTTGGGAGGCGGAAAGAGCAAGCTTAAAAGAAAAGTTGGCTCTGGCAGAGGCGGAGAAAGTGATTTTGAATGATCAGGTGGCCGATGCGGAGAGACGGGCAGCTCTTGCCGAAAAGAACGTTGATAGCGCCATTGAAATGGCCACTGCCTCCAACCACAAACTCCTTGACAGAGAGAAAGAAATCGAGGGATTTGAGGAGATGATCTTTGACTTCCTCGGTCAGGTTCTCAAAACTCGCAATATCTCATGGATCCCGGACTATCATGTTACTTTGGCCAACTTATGGGATGCCATCGTGGAAGGCGAAAAACATAAACTAGGGGTCGAAGAGATCGATGAAGATGAATTGATGAAAAGCATCCTAAGGGATAACGAGCCTGAGGATCTGGCAGAGGGCCGTCGCTTAATCCTGGCGGAAATGGAGAAGGAGAGAACCATGGCTAAAGGCAAAAGAAAAATTGACGAAGGTTCCAGCTCCGCCGCCAAGTCTAAAACTTCCGAAGTCGAGGAGTATCATCCTGACGATCCGCTGATCCCCTTAGGCTTAACTCCCGTGGCTGTTGGAGCATCTGGATCTACTCAAGAGGGAGTATCTGCTGAAGGTACCTTTCTCTATTCCCAACAGTTTGCTAAAGCGATTGCGAATTGTCGTCGTCTAACAGGACAACCCATTGAATTAGTAATGTGTGTCTTTCATAATGCAGGTGGCGAGCCCGCCGACAAGGGTGTTGAAAAAGAGAGAGAGGTGGAGGAGGGGATCGTCCTGCCGGGTGCTGAAATCGATGTTTCAGAGCGAGTCGAGGCCGCAACAGCTGAAGGAAGCATCTCGGTGCCTAGCGCCGACGTACCAAAAGATGCTGAGACTATCGAGGCTTTAAAAGACTTGGATGGTCGGCATGTGGATGATGAAGAGGATATCACCGGCACCAAGAAGGCCGACGATGATGATGATGATGAGGAACCCCTGGCCAGCCGAAAAGCCAGACAAGAGAAAGAGTTGGCTTTGAAGAAGGTGGGGGATGAGGCTTTGGATGTGGTCCCTCTTGCAGAGTTCGATCCCAAAACTGGGATGATTATGAAAATCCAGTCCAAGTCCATCAGCCGGCAACTTCACTTCGCAAACCCTGATGACTTCCCGGCTTCCCTCTCCGGCAGAAGCAAGGGAAAAGATGGGGGAGAGGAAACCTCAGAGGAGTCAGATGCTCCCCTCGTGGACAAGCGGAAAAGGAAGAAGGGGGATCCATCTGAAGCCGACAAAGAGAGGCTGGAGAGACAGAAGCGAGAGAAGATATCAAAGCATAAATAGGATGTTTACTGATATTTTGCCTTTTAAGCTTCCCACTGGCCAGGAAGTGTAATTGTGAGACTGGCCCTCACTTTAGTTTCTAACTTCTTTTCACTTTGCTGATTTGCATTACATAAACAAGGATTTGTTTCTTCTTACATCATTGTGTACCTGTATTCATAGAAACTTTCCACATTTAGTCGTTAGCCAGCTATTAATAATTATAAGTCAGTCAATCAACAAGAAGAAGAATGTTCATGCTATGTTACACTTGTTATATCGAAGCTTAGTGTTCGCATAGGAGTGCGTGATGCCCCCTAATCAATTGTTAGAGTTTTATGCTCGGCGATTCGTTCGTTCCCCGATCCTTCAGCGGGGAAGGAGCTATTTCTCAGCGCTCAATCGGAGACGCCTTTATACTCTCTCTCTCTGGAGAGTTAGAGTCCGAGCTCAGCGATTCATTCGCTCCCCGATCCTTCAGCGGGAAAGGAGCTCTTTCTCAGCGCTCAATCGGAGACGCTTTTATACTCTCTCTCTCTCTGGAGAGTTAGAGTTCGAGCTCAGCGATTCATTCGCTCCCCGATCCTTCAGCGGGAAAGGAGCTCTTTCTCAGCGCTCAATCGGAGACGCTTTTATACTCTCTCTCTCTCTCTGGAGAGTTAGAGTTCGAGCTCAGCGATTCATTCGCTCCCCGATCCTTCAGCGGGAAAGGAGCTCTTTCTCAGCGCTCAATCGGAGACGCTTTTATACTCTCTCTCTCTCTCTCTGGAGAGTTAGAGTTCGAACCCAGCGATTCATTTGCTCCCCAAACTCGTCTCAGGTTTACATTTTAATCCGAGCTCCGAGGATTAAAACCCGTCGGACAAGCAGCTAGAGCATTTACCAAGGTTTTGGGTTCTTCTGATTAGTTTACGATAGGAACTGTCGGCACTGGACTTCGGGTACCTGCAATATTCACACTGATTTTCATAGGCAAATAAATAAAGACGCAGTAAAGGTAAATGACACACAGTATTTTTATAGTGGTTCGGTCGAATCATGACCTACGTCCACTTTATAATCTCTTGCTCTAAGAAATCAGACTGTTCTAGGCAAGTCATGCCCTATACATAGTTTTTTTTTTTTTTTTTTTTACAAAACAAAAGAATAGATTTGAAACTTCTCATGTTAAATATGGCCGTAGATGTTGGGCATTCCACACTCTGGGGATCTCCTTTCCATCTACGGTTGCCAGCTTGAAGGTTCCGTTATCAAGCTTGCTGAGAATAGAATACGGTCCTTCCCACTTCGCTCCCATATGAGTCGGGGGTGGAAAGACACGTTTAAGAACCAAGTCTCCGGGTTCCAAGGTTCGGGCTCAGACCTTTTTGTTGTAGTATCGGGCGACCTGTTGTTTGCATCTCAGAGCACGCAGGTCGGCTTCATCCCTCTTTTCTTCGATCATATCCAAGGACTCAAGGAGCAATTCGTTATTGGACATTGGATCATAATAGGTCACCTGATGAGAAGGTACCTTTATCTCAATCGGGATGACTGCTTCCGTTCCAAAAGCAAGGGAGAACGAGGTATGTCCTGCTGCTGATTTATATGTCGTCCTGTAGGCCCATAGTGCCAAGGGCAATTCGTCAGCCCACATGGCTCTAGCCCGCTTCATTCTTCTTTTCAGAATGGACTTAATTACTTTATTTACAGCTTCAACTTGCCCTTTCGATTGTGGGTGTGCCACAGATGTGTATCGATTCTCGATGTGGTATTTTTGGCAGAAGTTTCTGAATTCAGCACTATCAAATTGAGTTCCGTTGTCTGTTATCACAATTTTTGGAATCCCGAATCGACAGATGATGTTTCTCACGATGAAGTTGATTACCCGTTTAGTTGTGATTGTAGTTAGTGGTTCTGCCTCGACCCACTTAGTGAAATAATCTACAGCCACAATGGCGAACTTGGCTCCACCCCTTGCTATGGGGAGACTTCCAATGATATCAATTCCCCACATAGCAAATGGCCACGGGCTCATCATTGTTTTTAACTGCCTCGGAGGCGCTCTGGGTATCTTTGAAAATCTCTGGCATGCATCACATCATCGTGCATATCTTACTGCATCCTTGTTTATGGTAGGCCAGAAGTAACCATGCCGTAATATCTTTTTTGCCAAAGTTTGCCCCCCGGTGTGGTCGCCACATTCGCCTTCGTGGACTTCTTGCAGCACACGTTTGACGTCATCGTGGGCTATACACCGAAGGAGGGGCATTGAATACCCTTGTCTATAAAGGACTCCGCCTTGCAGTACGTATCGGGCGGCTTTTCGAATCACTTTTCGCCTCTCGCTTTTCCTGGTCGGAAGCGCTCCATCCATTAGGAAACTCTTTATAGGGGTCATCCACGACTCCTTTTCTGGTTCCGTTTCTAGTACTAGGTCGATTTCCATCTGATCAATGCTGGGAGACCGAAGTACTTCAACGGGGGCTAGCCCTATCACTTCAGGATCGTTAGAACTAGCCATCTTTGCCAACTTGTCTGCCTGCTGATTTTCTGACCGCGGAATATGAGATATGCTGTAGTGATCAAACTCATTTAGCAGTTCTCTCACTTTCTTTAAGTATAGAATCAATCTTGCACTTTTAGCTTGGAATCTCCCAGTAACTTGGTTCACAACTAACTTGGAATCGCAGAAGATGTTCAGTTTTGTGACTTCTAGCACCTTTGCAATCTTTAATCCGGCTATCAGAGCTTCATATTCAGAATCGTTGTTAGTGGCCTGAAACTCCATCCGGATGGCATAAGTTATCAATCGTTTCTCGGGGGTTTCAAGCACTATTCCAGCGCCGGATCTTTCGTTATTTTTAGCACCATCAGTATATAATTTCCAGACATCAGGGTCGAAAAGTAATTTTGAGGGTTCCACTTCTTCGTTTGCTATGTCTTCTTCAGGAACAGTGAATTCTGCTATGAAGTCAGCTATCGCTTGCCCCCGGATTGATCGTCTGGGCTGAAAGTTCAAGTCAAATTGACTTAGCTCAATATTCCATTTGAGTAATCTTCCAGACGCCTCTGGTCTCTGTAGAACTTGCTTGAGTGGGTGATCAGTATATATGATAATGGGATGTGCTTGAAAGTAGTGCCGAAGTTTTCTGGAGGCAATCAGTAAACTATACGCCAGTCTTTCTATCCGTGGATAATTACGCTCTGCCGCTGTTAATTTTTTACTCACGTAATACACAGGTCTTTGGACCTTCTCCTCTTCCCTTACCAATGCTGAGCTGACTGCATGAGATGATACTGCCAAATACACGAATAAATCCTCGTGGTCTATTGGTTTAGATAGAATTGGAGGTTTCTCCAAGTGTCTGAGCAAGTTCTGAAACGCTTCCACGCAGTCAGGTGTCCATTTAAAGTGGCGTTTTCCCCGCTTTATTAATTCGAAGAATGGGATGCACTTATCCGTAGCCCTGGAGATAAATCTGCTTAGCGCGGCCACTTTTCCAGCAAGGCTTTGCACGTCCTTAATTTGCCTAGGTTCCTGAATGTTCCTGATTGCCGTGATCTGGTCCGGATTAATCTCGATACCGCGCGAACTGACAATGAATCCTAAGAATTTTCCAAAAGCAACACCGAATGAACATTTGGTGGGATTGAGTTTCATCCCATACTTTCGAAGAATGCCGAACATCTCTGCCAAGTCAGTAGTGTGTTGAAAGGATTGCTTGGATTTAACCAACATATCGTCGACGTATACTTCCATCGTTTTCCCGACTTGGTTATAAAACATTCTGTTGACCAAACGTTGGTACGTAGCGCCTGCATTCTTCAAACCAAAGGGCATCACTACGTAGCAATATAATCCCAGATCAGTGATAAAGCTAGTATGCTCTTGGTCCGGAACATGCATCGGAATCTGATTGTATCCTGAATAAGCATCCATGAATGAGAGAAGCTCGTGACCTGCCATCGAATCTACCAACTGGTCAATTCGAGGTAATGGAAAACTATCTTTGGGACAAGCTTTGTTTAAATCCGAGAAGTCGATACACGTTCGCCACTTCCCGTTGGCCTTCTTTACCAGGACTGGGTTCGAAATCCAATCTGGGTAAGTTGAATCTCTGATAAATCCATTGCTCTTTAGTTTCCCAACCTCTTCTTTCAAGGCAGCGGACCTCTCTGGGCCCAACACTCGCCTTTTTTGCTTCACTGGAGGATGTTTGGGGTTAATGCTCAAAGAATGGCTCATGATTGATGGGGATATCCCGCACATGTCCGCATGGGTCCAAGCGAATACATCCAAGTTGTTTTTTAAGAAAGTCGTCAATTCTTCGGCAAGAGTCGGACTTAACTGGGATCCAATCTTAAGGACCTTCTCCGGATCACTGTCATCGATTGGCACATCCACAGTTGCTTCGTTGGGAGTTGTCGTTCTGCCCCCGGGTTCTTGATCCTCTCTGGGATCTATATCCTCGGGCATCACTCTAGGCAACTCTCCAACAATTATCCTCTTTGATTGCTATAAGGTTTCCGCCCCCAAAGGGGGAGGAGTGCCTTTAGTTTCGATATCCCCGCCGTTGCGAAGCAACTTTAATTCGGCAACATAACATGCTCGCGCAGCAACTTGATCCCCTCTGACGATACCAACGCCGGCTTCTGTGGGGAACTTCAATAGCAAGCACCAGGGGGCTATACAGGCTCTAAATTTTGCGAGGGCCGGACGGCCCAAGAAGGCATTGTATGGCGATTCGACATCCAAAACCACAAAGGGAAGGATTCTCACTCTCTGGCGTTCTCCTTCCCCAAGTGTAACTGGCAATTCTACGTAACCCATAGGTGCGGTGGATGCTCCGTTGAATCCACGAATCCATCCTTGGCAGGGCTTCAAGTCTTTTATCTCAAGATTCATCTGGTCGAAGGCTTTTTTGAAAAGGATATTAACGGAGCTCCCGTTGTCCACCAGTACCTTATGAACAGTGGCTGGCCCAATGGGTATTGTGATTACAAGTGGATCTTCAGTTGGAGCATGGACCCCAATGCTTTCTCGCTCTCGGAAAACAACATCATCAGTCATCATCTTTTGCTGCTTCACCGGAACACTGTCCTCGGGGTTGCTACATTCCCCCACTTCGAGGTGTTGTTTGGCTGCGCTGACATATTGATCTAAAGCTTTGGAACTGTGCCCAGCAAGGTAAAGTCCACCGATCACGGTGTTGATTACAATATTCTTTCCCTTTTGCTGAGCAGTTGGCCTAGCAGCAAGTTGATTTTGATTCTGATTCGGGGCCTGCACTGCTTGCCCCCTGTCCCTAGGCGCTACTCTGTATTCGTCTAGCTTCCCTTCTCGAAGCAACCTTTCGACTACGTCCCTCAGGTGACGGCATTCATTCGTCGAATGGCCGTGAATTTGATGAAAGAGGCAAAACTTCCCTGTCTCACGCTCTTTTTCCGTCGATTCTCTAGGAGGCGGCCTCTTATTCTGGAGGACTTCATACGCATCCATGAAGATATTTTCCAGAGTATCATTTATGGGTGTATAACTTTCAAAGGCCCTGGGACGAGTCCTTCTCTGGGAGTCGTTCCCTCGGCCCCTCTTCCGGCTGTTGCCATTAGCATTGTTACTGTTGTTACCCGGTCGGCGACCACCCTGGTTCTGATTACCGACGTTAGCCTCAACTTTCTCTGAGCTGTCTCCAGTCTGTTTGATGGCGACATTGCTCTGAACTTCTTCCTTATCAGTTGTTTTAAGCTTTCGGTTCGCGTACACCTCTTCCCGGCGTAGATGTACATTGGCTTTCTCATAGAATAATTCTCCGGTGTGGGGTGGTTTGCCTGCCAAGTACCTCCCGAATTCAGTATCCTTATCCACTCCATCAATTAGTGCTGCGACAATGGTCGGCTCATGAGGATCTTTGACCTCAGTGGCGGCCAAATTGAAACGATCCAGGTACATCTTTAGACTTTCGCCTGGTCGCTGTTTGACAAGAAATAGATCGATCACGCTTTTCGTCTTCTGTGCGTAGATACGGAATTGCTCTACGAACTTCTCGCTTAGTTCCCTGAAGCTGGAGATCGATCTTGCCGGCAGGCGAGTAAACCATAGCAAAGCCACGTCTTTCAGGAATATGGGAAACGCTTTACACTTAACTGCATCAGAAGCGGCGGCAGCAGTCATCGACCAAGAGTATCTCATCAGGTGTTGAACAGGATCAGATCTTCCTGCATATCGGTTCATCTGCGGCATGTTGAAACGCCTTGGAAAAGTTGCATCCAAAATATCGTCAGTAAAAGGAGTATGACTACGGTCAATCCCCCAATCCTCGTTCCGCTGTCCACGGCTGTCGGCCAAAATCTGGTGAACCATGGCTGCAACGTTTGCACTAGTCAAAGGAGGTTCAGGATCAGTGCCTCTGGCCCGACGATGCTCTCTGATCTCTCTTCGGGGAGCAACCACAAAATCTGGGGCTTGGACGGGGCCTCGCTGCCCCCTGTTATCATGAGTATGTGTATGGCGACGAGGCTGAGGTGGTCTGTCATGCACAGGACTGTTCATGCCTCGAGTCCTGAGGGTCGTTGCTTGACCATCCATATTACGGTTTGTGGGTCTTGCCCCTAGTTCTTCTTCTTCTTGTGAGGGCAGGGTCCCGAACCGGAGTTGTTCTATGTTTTCGGCTCTTTCATACGGTCGCCGCGGAGGTCTCGGCGATTCTTCAGACGAAGAGGAATATGCTGGGGTGAGTGGACGAACTGGCGATGTTCTTTGCCTTGTTAACTCATCAAGTCTTCTATCCATAGCCGTCAGGTTTTGCCGGAGGATAGAACTCTCCTGCCTTTGGGCGGCTAACTCATCAAATAACCTATCCCACATTTCGACAAAACGGGAAAGATCCCCCTCAGTAACAGGAGCAGCAGGATCATAATGGTCATCATCACCCTCTCTTATGGGCATAGTGCTCGGACCGGGTCGAGCAAAGGTTCCAGGACGATAGGAGTGGGTCATGGGTTCTTTTCCAGGTCGAGTTGTGTTCTGACCATCAGTTCGGGTAGCTGCGGTTCGTGGAGGGCGGTTCGCTGTGCCCCCCTGGGATCGACTCGTGGTCATGGTGCGCGGTGGCTGCGAGGTGTTTCCTCGGGATCGAGTAACAACCCCTTCTGTAGCGCGGATCGTCTCGTTCTCATCGACTCGGAACGAGGTGTTTTCATCGGATCGGATCGCCCCCTGCGCTCCGCGATCCAGAATCTCTTCGTTGCCCAGTTCGTGCACACTCTCCTCGATCGTTTCATTGGTCTGCGAAACTTTAGATCTTTTTCCAGCCATGGAATTCGAATCGCTGGAATCTTCAAGAAAACGAATGATGAAACTTTAAGGCTGAGTTCTCAGTGAAAGCACCAAAAATGTTAGATCGAAATTTGGACCTAACACCCAGATTGTTATGAACTGTAGAGAATTCTAAGTGAAGAACAAGGAAAAAGAAAATAACATTCAGAATTTATATTGGTTCGGCGTTAACGAGCCTACGTCCACTTTATATATTATTGATTATGCTTTAAAAGCTTGTACAACAGTTATTTCTCTCAATATTTCAATGGTTTGACAACAATGGCGGACTCCGTATTCACTATTGCCAAAAAGCTCTCGAAAAATGCCAAGCTCTGGGCTATTTATAGCTGATTTTGTTGGACGGATCGCGGAGACGTGGCACGAATCCCGAGATTTTCGGATCGCATCGCCACCATTGAAGAAACAGTCAAACTAGCCGTTGTGAACAGGTGTCGTCAGATCCGTGCGATTCGGATCGCTGAAGACCAGCTCGTGGTTGAACGGGTCAGGGGGTTCGGTTCGTTACGAGGGATCGGATCGCCTGGAGGTGGTGTTCGTCGACGAGATGGGAGCGATCCGTTCCTGGGCGAGTCGATAGAGCGCGATCCATTCCTGGGCGAGACGATGGCGTGCGATCCACTCCAGGGCAAGACGATGGCGTGCGATCCATTCCTCCACTTTCTTGGGGGACTTGGTTTCCTGATTTCCTTTTATGAATGATCCTGGATGGCTTGGTCAAAAAGCGAGCCAACAGGAAAGATATATAAGTTTGCAAGCTAATAGTGCTTTTAACAAAATACGTTAGTTTCAATATTTTGAATTTACTAGAGTTTTTCTTTTATACATTCTTTTATAATGGCATAAAATTTGAAATGGTAGAATGTGCAAAAGAAAGGAAGATAGAGTTGATGTAATATGGAATCTCTCGACTCAGGAGGAAAATAGAGAAATAATTTTGATGGATCCAATGGAAGCTGTACAATTGGTGCTGAGGTGTAAATATACGGAGAATTGCATATGATGAAACTATGAAACCTATATTTAACACAAAACAACTTACATATTGCATTTTAGTAGAAGATGGCGTGTACACAATAACCGAATAAAGAAAAAATCCTAAGTAGGAGCACAAACTAAAATTATTTTTCTTGTAAACTTAAGCAATTATTTCTGTAACGAAGAAGATATCATATATATTATCCATATGATTGAATACTGAGGTCCTTACTTCAATGTTGTGTTATCATTCTCATTTCCGATGTCAGTACTAATTTGGATGATTCAATTTTTAACCACGTCAATTTTAAATCATATAAACTTAAAATTTTCAGAGGGTTCATGTTTCATTTCCATTCTACACATCGGGAAATTACTTGCTTGCAGAGAAAAAAAATCAAGAGATAAAACGGATATATAAAACTGAAATCATACCTTGCAAGAATCATAATTTCGACCATCCTCCCAAACAATACCCAAAACGAAGTCAATCGTATCCACAGCACCCCTCGTATAACCATCACATGTGCCACGTACCTGCATGAATAGGCTTTGTCATAGCAAACATTACCTGTAGATCAATTCGGAAAGCAACTAATTCATTCACTGTAAGTGGATTAGGGTTTGGCGTTGAATTTAAAGCTAAGGGAGAGGAAAGCAGAGCGTAAGGAGGGGAGGGCAGGGAGAGGTATATTATTCAGCTTGATTTTGATTATGTTTACAGGGAAATGGATCTAGCGTTTTGCTAGAAGAAACGTAAACGGGGTAATGGAAAATCGAGCCAGGGCAAAAAGGGGGGAGATGTAAAAAGAGAAATGTGACAAAGGAGGGAAACGAGAATTGGTATCCCGCCAAGCACACGCGAGAGGCGCGGAACGAAATAAAAGCGGAAAATAAAAGAAGCCAGTTTCTTCGGATGCACTTAATTTACAAACGCCGCCAATATATGCGACCAAATGAAGTTTTTCTTGTAGTGCTGGAGTTCATAATGTTTTTCATGTTTCTCAACTACGAAAGTGCTTACATGAATCTGCGGAAGTGGTGGAGCCAAATATACTAGTGGAAGTAGAAGTGGAACGAGAAGCGACTATGAGAAGAGTTCCAACTCGTATCTTGGGTACAGAAGTCAAAAAGCTATGCAACTGTGAAGTCAAGCTTGTTAAAGTTCAATGGAGTGATGCTAAGGAAGACGCGACTTGGGAAACTAAGAGGAAAATACGCACAGCCTACCCTTTCTCTTTGAGGGTACCTCCTTGATCTCTTTTTCCATAAGTTTATTCATGCTTATATCTACCTTTTTAAGTATTCTCCTCGGTCCTATTCTTTATCCTTAGGTAGAAACCGATTGATGTAAACATGTTTTTGAAACATGTTATGATTGATGGTTTAGAGTGGTTGCTAGTGGTTGCCCGTGGATGCATGTACACACACATTAGGCACTAGATCAGCCCAACCACCTTCATATTGCATATAAATGTGTGTGCATATTTAAATTAATGGATGTATAATGGTTGTGTTATCATACGGATGCTGCATTCTGATGATTGGTTGTTCACACATGTTGAAGTAACATGTATCGTTAGGATTC
>JASFAX010000240.1:30000-32500 GCA_030737875.1 Allium sativum
AAAATCTCGCAGAAACCAAAGATTCCCGTAATCGCCCATGTTTCTGCTTGATACGTCCAGTTTTCGAAAAAACTGGGAAATCTTGCCAGAACCGCACTTTCCCATGAGCGACCACGTTTCACCAGGGTTTCTGCTTGATACGTCCTATTTTCGAAAAAACTGGAAAAATCCAGCCAAAACCAAGCTTTCCTGTAATTGCCCACATTTCAGCATGGTTCTAGCTAGATTTGGCCAGTTTTCGGAAAAACTGGTGAAATCCAACCAAAACCAAACTTTTCCGAGATCGCAACAAAAATATTTTTAAAAAAATTTTTAAAAAAATTTGGGGAGGGCACTTCCATCGAAAACATTTTCAAAAAAATTTTTTTTAAAATTTTTTTTTTTTTAAATATTTAAAAATTAATATTTTTAAATATTTAAAAAAAAAAAAAATTTCTCCGAAAAATCCACACAAAAAAAATTTGTTGATCGACCAACGTTTCAGCTTGCGTTTTGCCTGATCCATTTTGGTCGATCCTTCCCCTTCCTCCTCCTCCTCACCCTCCCCCCCCAATATAGGAATATATGGAATTTAGCCTAATATGACCCCGGTAGTCCAAAGTGTCTCTGCTACGTAGGTAAATCCGACCACATTTTTTTTTGTGGTTTTACCATGTAGTCACTGGGTTTTTGAGTGATCTGCATGTGTTTTCCGAATCTGGCACTTTGCCAAGTGCCAAATCTGGTACTTTGGCAAATCTGGTACTTTGCCAAATCCAAGGCGTGCCAAGCCCGATGCGCACACGTGAAAATTCAATGTTTCACCGTGTTTTTCAGCCTGGTACTTTGGCAAACCTGGTACTTTGCCAAGTGCCAAATCTGGTACTTTGCCAAATCCAAGCTGTGGCAAGCCCGATGCGCACACGTGAAAATCTAACGTTTCACCGTGTTTTTCACCATTTTTTGAGTGCCAAATCTGGTACTTTGGCAAATGTGGTACTTTGCCAAATCCAAGGCGTGCGGAGCCCGATTAGCACACGCGAAAATTCGATGTTTCACCGTGTTTTTTGGCCTGGTACTTTGGCAAACCTGGTACTTTGCCAAATGGCAAATCTGGTACTTTGCCAAATCCAAAGCGTGCCAAGCCCGATGCGCACACGCGAAATTTCATTGTTTCACCGTGTTTTTCAGCCTGGTACTTTGGCAAACCTGGTACTTTGCCAAGTGCCAAGTCTGGTACTTTGCCAAATCCAAGCTGTGCCAAGCCCGATGCGCACACGTGAAAATCCAATGTTTCACCGTGTTTTTCACCATTTTTTGAGTGTCAAATCTGGTACTTTGGCAAATGTGGTACTTTACCAAATCCAAGGCGTGCGGAGCCCGATTAGCACACGCGAAAAATCAATGTTTCACCGTGTTTTTCAGCCTGGTACTTTGGCAAACCTGGTACTTTGCCAAGTGCCAAATCTGGTACTTTGCCAAACCCAAGGCGTGCGGAGCCCGATTAGCACACGCGAAAATTCAATGTTTCACCGTGTTTTTCAGCCTGGTACTTTGGCAAACCTGGTACTTTGCCAAGTGCCAAATCTGGTACTTTGCCAAACCAAGGCGTGCGGAGCCCAATTAGCACACGTGAAAATTCGATGTTTCACCGTGTTTTTAAGCCCTTTTTGAGTGCCAAATCTGGTACTTTGCAAAGTGCCAAATCTGGTACTTTGCCAAACCTGGTACTTTGCCAAAACCAAGCCGTGCCGAGCCCGATGCGCACACGTGAAAATCCAATGTTTCACCGTGTTTTTCACCATTTTTTGAGTGTCAAATCTGGTACTTTGGCAAATGTGGTACTTTGCCAAATCCAAGGCGTGCGGAGCCCGATTAGCACACGCGAAAATTCGATGTTTCACCGTGTTTTTCAGCCTGGTACTTTGGCAAACCTGGTACTTTGCCAAGTGCCAAATCTGGTACTTTGCCAAATCCAAGGCGTGCCTAGCCCGATGAGCACACGTAAAAATTCAATGTTTCACCGTGTTTTTAAGCCTTTTTTGAGTGCCAAATCTGGTACTTTGCAAAGTGCCGAATCTGGTACTTTGCCAAACCTGGTACTTTGCCAAAACGAAGCCGTGCCGAGCCCGATGCGCACACGTGAAAATCCAATGTTTCACCATGTTTTTCACTATTTTTTGAGTGCCAAATCTGGTACTTTGGCAAATCCAAGGCGTGCCAAGCCCGATTAGCACACGTCGAAATCCAATGTTTCACCGTGTTTTTCAGCCTGGTACTTTGGCAAACCTGGTACTTTGTCAAGTGCTAAATCTGGTAATTCGCCAAATCCAAGTCGTGACAAGCCCGATGAGCACACGTGAAAATCCAATGTTTCACCGTGTTTTCAAGCCTTTTTTGAGTGCCAAACCTGGTACTTTGCCAAATCTTGTACTTCGGTAAATCTGGTAATTTGCCAAATCCAAGACGTGCCAAGCCCGATGCGCACACGTGAACACCATTAACTCGAACACCTTCTTTA
>JASFAX010000240.1:72500-75000 GCA_030737875.1 Allium sativum
ATTAATATTTTTAAATATTTAAAAAAAAAAAAAATTTCTCCGAAAAATCCACACAAAAAAAATTTGTTGATCGACCAACGTTTCAGCTTGCGTTTTGCCTGATCCATTTTGGTCGATCCTTCCCCTTCCTCCTCCTCCTCACCCTCCCCCCCCAATATAGGAATATATGGAATTTAGCCTAATATGACCCCGGTAGTCCAAAGTGTCTCTGCTACGTAGGTAAATCCGACCACATTTTTTTTTGTGGTTTTACCATGTAGTCACTGGGTTTTTGAGTGATCTGCATGTGTTTTCCGAATCTGGCACTTTGCCAAGTGCCAAATCTGGTACTTTGGCAAATCTGGTACTTTGCCAAATCCAAGGCGTGCCAAGCCCGATGCGCACACGTGAAAATTCAATGTTTCACCGTGTTTTTCAGCCTGGTACTTTGGCAAACCTGGTACTTTGCCAAGTGCCAAATCTGGTACTTTGCCAAATCCAAGCTGTGGCAAGCCCGATGCGCACACGTGAAAATCTAACGTTTCACCGTGTTTTTCACCATTTTTTGAGTGCCAAATCTGGTACTTTGGCAAATGTGGTACTTTGCCAAATCCAAGGCGTGCGGAGCCCGATTAGCACACGCGAAAATTCGATGTTTCACCGTGTTTTTTGGCCTGGTACTTTGGCAAACCTGGTACTTTGCCAAATGGCAAATCTGGTACTTTGCCAAATCCAAAGCGTGCCAAGCCCGATGCGCACACGCGAAATTTCATTGTTTCACCGTGTTTTTCAGCCTGGTACTTTGGCAAACCTGGTACTTTGCCAAGTGCCAAGTCTGGTACTTTGCCAAATCCAAGCTGTGCCAAGCCCGATGCGCACACGTGAAAATCCAATGTTTCACCGTGTTTTTCACCATTTTTTGAGTGTCAAATCTGGTACTTTGGCAAATGTGGTACTTTGCCAAATCCAAGGCGTGCGGAGCCCGATTAGCACACGCGAAAAATCAATGTTTCACCGTGTTTTTCAGCCTGGTACTTTGGCAAACCTGGTACTTTGCCAAGTGCCAAATCTGGTACTTTGCCAAACCCAAGGCGTGCGGAGCCCGATTAGCACACGCGAAAATTCAATGTTTCACCGTGTTTTTCAGCCTGGTACTTTGGCAAACCTGGTACTTTGCCAAGTGCCAAATCTGGTACTTTGCCAAACCAAGGCGTGCGGAGCCCAATTAGCACACGTGAAAATTCGATGTTTCACCGTGTTTTTAAGCCCTTTTTGAGTGCCAAATCTGGTACTTTGCAAAGTGCCAAATCTGGTACTTTGCCAAACCTGGTACTTTGCCAAAACCAAGCCGTGCCGAGCCCGATGCGCACACGTGAAAATCCAATGTTTCACCGTGTTTTTCACCATTTTTTGAGTGTCAAATCTGGTACTTTGGCAAATGTGGTACTTTGCCAAATCCAAGGCGTGCGGAGCCCGATTAGCACACGCGAAAATTCGATGTTTCACCGTGTTTTTCAGCCTGGTACTTTGGCAAACCTGGTACTTTGCCAAGTGCCAAATCTGGTACTTTGCCAAATCCAAGGCGTGCCTAGCCCGATGAGCACACGTAAAAATTCAATGTTTCACCGTGTTTTTAAGCCTTTTTTGAGTGCCAAATCTGGTACTTTGCAAAGTGCCGAATCTGGTACTTTGCCAAACCTGGTACTTTGCCAAAACGAAGCCGTGCCGAGCCCGATGCGCACACGTGAAAATCCAATGTTTCACCATGTTTTTCACTATTTTTTGAGTGCCAAATCTGGTACTTTGGCAAATCCAAGGCGTGCCAAGCCCGATTAGCACACGTCGAAATCCAATGTTTCACACGTGTTTTTCAGCCTGGTACTTTGGCAAACCTGGTACTTTGTCAAGTGCTAAATCTGGTAATTCGCCAAATCCAAGTCGTGACAAGCCCGATGAGCACACGTGAAAATCCAATGTTTCACCGTGTTTTCAAGCCTTTTTTGAGTGCCAAACCTGGTACTTTGCCAAATCTTGTACTTCGGTAAATCTGGTAATTTGCCAAATCCAAGACGTGCCAAGCCCGATGCGCACACGTGAACACCATTAACTCGAACACCTTCTTTACCAGAAAGCTGGTCAACCGATCGCGTTTGAGCCTTCGGCGCGGAGGTTTCGTAAATTTCACGGGTAAATGTTTGAAATTCCATAGGCTTAGATTTTAGTGTCAGCGCACGTTACAGCTTGCTTTTCGCCTGGTCCGCTCTTCCAATATAAAATCCAGGCACAATGGGCTTTTCTTATAAGTCCACGGAATTATATTTCGGTGGTCGGTCGATCGATGTACCTATTGGATTACTCATTGTCCCATTTTTCTGTCTGTGGCTACTCACCAAGGAATTTGGCACTTAGTGTTTAGACGCGGATCATGTTCAACGGAAAAGATTCCGACAAAACTTGCGGTCTTTGAACGGATCACGTTCCACCTACTGAAAAGCCGTTCTTCTTTCTAAACCCGCTCACT